>JAQQSY010000975.1:0-14713 GCA_028646535.1 Procyon lotor | reverse complement strand
GGGGGGGGCTGTCCCAATGGGCACACGGGACCCCCGCAGGCTTCCAAGCTCAAAACTCTCCCCCTTCCGGATTAATCATTTCTCTTGATTAAATACTAGTCCTACATTCTGTAGGTCCCATTGTGCAAAATTACATGGTGAGCCTGCATTGCAAATTACACTCATTATTAGAAGTTACACGGCAACATTTATACTAATTAAGTTCGGTCTCATTTCTTTAGCTCTAATTTTAAAACACTGGCAGAACTCCAACGCCTCATGTCCGTTCACAAACTGCCACAAACGCATGCAGTAAAATGTCCTTCTAATTTTCCAGTTATTCAAGATTATTTCACACCTAAAAACTGCTTACTGACTTTATTATGCTTCCCCCTTTTTTTGCACCATAATCAGGATGGATGTAACAAGGTTTAGTTTTAAAATACAAATCTTCCAGCATGCTTCGGAATCGACAGGGCTCATATTCCTTAATGCATTAGAAAACATTTTTGAAAGTTTGTTTTCCCAGAGCATGGCTGGTTTTTTAAATTTGTTTCCCAAAGAAATACAAAGCAGTGCCCTCCGGTGTAATCGGGAGAGCAGGAGGGCAGACGTGACAGGCACGGCAGTCATAGCGATGCCACCCAGGGTTCGCTCCCAGGCAGGTGGTGGGGGGTCAAGGGCATCAGAAGAGCAGCCTCGTTTTGGCCCGTTGGTCATGTCTTTAAATGAGGTCTCAGCGAGAAAGTGACAAGCCAGGATTTGAACCCAGTGTCTGGCGAAGCCCACACTGCTTTTTAATACTTGAAGGTATGTGGGTCCGTGCATGTGCTGTATATAAAGGCACAGGACACATCATACAGCAGCGGTGTGAATGCCTGCTGTGTGCCACGCAGGGTGCCCGGTGCAGGGAAGGTGACCGTGAACAACAGCAAGCATCATCCTTCCGCATTCCCGGGCTCTGATACTATGCAGCTTTCCTGCCGGCCGGCCCCATCGCTGCCTCCTCCCCCCCCAGACCCTTTGCTATCACAGGGGCCCTGGGGTCAGACAGTGATGTCCACGCCCAGCTTCCTCCCGAAGAGCATTCTCTTCCCTATGCTTTTCCCTCTGCAGCTCTCCTGCAGGGGCCACCTGTATACAAACTTCCTGAGACTGCTGTCACCACCCCAGCTCTCCTGCGATAAAATACTCCACACAGGAAGCTCAGGCTTCACCCACGGTGGGCCTTTCTCCAGCACACCAGCACCCATGCCGTCCAAGGTGAAAGCAAGCAAACGCAAAACCAAACACTCCTTAAGAACTCCCCCCACACACCTGGTCCACGCCGCGCAGCATCCCTTCTTTCTACATGCTGTTCCCTGCCCAGTACGCATGCAGGCACAGGCACCCGATCTGATTTCTCGTTAGCAAAGAACAGTTGGGGCAGCTCATAGTTGACAGGAAGGTAATAGAAGCCCTCTCCCACCATCAATAAAGCACAGGTAGTTTTCCCCCAGACCTTCTAAGGTAAAATAGTCTAAGCTTCTCTCTAATGCAAATAAGATAAAGCCAATGTTACATTTACAGTGAACTTGGATCACATTTGTTATTGGAGGTCCAATGCTCAGGGAGCCCCCTCTACCTGGGTTCCCAGGGAAGCTGGGAGAGAAACGTCCTGTCACTGGGCACTGTCCCCTCCTGGGGCATGCTGTAATTCCACACAGCTGAGCACTCGGGGGAAGGGACCCACGTCAGCGCTGGTGGCATCCTGAGGGTAATATGCGGATGACCAGTGTCCTTTGAGGGGAGAACAGAACTCATGGGGACACCAAGGAAAGATGGACGTTTCAGGACAAACTGGTTCAAAGGAAACACCGCACAGAATGTGACTTATTATTTTTCCCCAGCAAGAAAGCTGTTCCCACCATACGTATCAAGAATAATTCATAGGTGAGTCGCATCTGGGTTTATCCAGGGAGAAGATTCACAACTGAAAAGTAATTTGTGTGTTTATCACCCATGGTCTCTGGGAGAATGTGTGCCATTCACTGTGATACGACCTTGGACCACAAGCTGCATGCTTTAAAAAGAGAGAAAAAAGAAATGCAGGCAGAGAAAAATCTCTCCCAATTTTACGGGGTAACGTTCCAAATAACTGGTTAGTCAGCTTTTGTGTCAAATATTTCCTAAAATGCCTTTATAATTTACACATTAGTTGGAAAACGCATGTCCAAAATTTTAAGCCTGTTCTCTCTGCTTCAGGTACCTTTAGTCACTATATTTTAAGGGAAAGAGAAAGCCCCCATACGTTAAACAGCCACGTATGAAGCAGGAAGGCATACGGCAGGCATGAGTAACTTGCACAAAACTGCAAAACCACCATCTCCATGGACCTACATCTTATAAACCGGCACTGCCACACAGACGTGGCCAAGAACACAACTGCCGTGACATTCCCGAATGACCAGGGAATCATGACATGAGAAATCAAACTTTAAAAACTGTTGGAGAATGCACAGCCTGAATGGGAGACGGAAGGAACCTTCCAGAAACCCCTTTCACATCTGTATCCCGCATCCATGGATACCCACAGAGAAGCCACTCTCTGAGCAGCCCCTAGGGGATCGCCGTGTTCAAACCCACGTGCAAGCACTGGCATCTCCCTGGCTGACAACATGAGGATTTCCACGCGGGCTACAGAGGTGAGAGGCATTACACTATCCACGTGGGTATCCCCTTTTGATTTCTCCTTCGGGGGGTAGCGGCTGCCGGCACTCAGGCGATGTCATCAGAAACCAGAGCCACACATCCAGCAGGGGAAAAGGGACAGGAGAGCTCGCGCATCTCTCGTTGAAATAAATACTTAAAAATAAATTTATCATCATGGCAGCATAGTGGCTTGTTTTGTTTTCCCAGCTTACAGTAAATCAGTAAGAAAGGTGGTGTCCAATCCAGCCGGCTGCCGGGAGTACAGCTGCGGTGGGCGGCCGTGCGGGCCGGGGAAGCAGAGCCCGCAGGGGTGCACCGTGCTTGCAGGGCAGAGGCCGGGAGAGCACCCACAGCCCGCAGGCCGTGGGGAGGATTGGACGGTGTGCAGCCCCAACCAGCAGCCCCCACGCTGCACGTTTCCTTCTCCAAACTTACTGCTGATGTTAGACTTTCAAAAGGATTCCTTCAAGGCAGAACGAGATTTCAAAGCTCTTCCCAGTGCATTTCAAAACACAACCACCGTGCAGACATGGAAGCAAGAGGCTCGTCAGCACACGTGTTATGCGTGCTTTTCCCCCAGAAAGGGTGGAAAGGTAAATTCCTTCATCCTAGAGTTTTTCGTTCTGCCCGAAGAGCATGTCTATTTCAGGCAATGGTGCAGCTTTGCAGAGTCAACTTCTCATATCAAAAATATCTGTTTTCTTCCATGGCACTTCCTAAAATAAAAAGGGAAATGTATCCACAAGACGACTCTCTCATCCATTAGCCGAAAAACCAAAAGTCCTGCCGCTTGCCTGTCCTGGCCAAGTTCTCCTCCCCTCGGGCGGGACACAGTGACTTCACGGTCTATGGGTCGAGCCACATCCCTGGGAAAGGGGTGGCATCCCAAAGAACGTGCCCTTCCCAGGGGGATGTGGTGACTCTTGTCAGCGTCGCAGGTGCACAGACGAGTGTGACACTGTGCCCAGTCTGCAGACGGACGCTCGCATACGTGCGCCAAAGCAGCCCATGATGTGGGACCGTGTCTGCCATGATGCTAACGTTCTTCTTTCTCATAATACGATTCCTCTGCCCAGCCCCCCGCATGGACGTACATTTGGTCCTGAGAATCCGATTTCAAGTACTGTTTACGGAGTACTTGCTATGGACGAGAACTGGGCTGGACAGTTATATACTCTAGTCCATTGAATCCCCGATTATGTCTGCCTCCAACAAGGAAAAAGTTGGCAACAGTCCTAGAGGTGGGTTGTGTGTGGCAGGGACAGTGAACAGGCCTTGAGCAGCTCCCGGGACAGCGGTGGGCCTGGATTCATCGGCTTCTCAGATCTCCGCCTTGCTGTCCTTGGTGACTCCGAGGGTCACGGTAGTTGTCGGGAAATCCATTTATTTTCTGAAAACGCCGCTTCTCATTCATTTTCTGTTGATAAGGAATTTCTGGGACAATCACTGAAAAACATCTCTCCCGCAGACAGCCAGTGTGATGCCCTGCGACGCGATCGAGATCTCCCCTATTCCCAAAGGGGGCCATTATTTCCACCCGTTGCCATGGAGATGCCGCAGCATCGCGGCCGTGTGTTGCACTGCTTCCCACCGCAGTCATACCACACACTTAAATCAAACCATTTGTTCCACACGGCACAGGTTTTTTCGGAAAACAAACACCTGGCTACGTAAAACTTAGCAGAACTCCTCGCTCCGTTTCGTGGCGGTGACGGATGGGGACAGCTGAAGGTGCCCTTGCACACCACCTAGCATCAGGGGAAGGGGGGCATGAGATGAAAGACAAGCAGAAGAAACCTTTTGCACTACCTTGATGCAGTCCCCGTGATTCATTGCAGGAGGAATTTCTTACTACTTCCAATGACCCCAGAAAAGCTTCTCAGAAACCAAAAGCAACAGAACTAGCAATCAGCAAAAATAACTGTTTCGCGGTTGGGAGATCACATTCACTGAACCTCTGCCATGTTCATTTTTGAAGCAACAGTTGAGTTCTCCTACTCATAGAGCTCCTACATTGCTTTTCCTCGTAATTAGCGTGCACACACAACTGCACACAAATATATACCCGTGCACTTGAGTGAATTCCTGAGGTCTCTACCTGCAAGGACTGGCTTCCACCAAACAAGGGATGTTCTATTCAAATGCTCAAATTCGCCTGAACTCGAGGAGGCTGGAACCCCTAGGCTCTAACCTGGAGCCCAGGCTGTGAGAAGCTATCTGCCCCGTGAGGGCCTCACAGCAGAGTAGGGACAGGAGGCGTGGCCTTGAAGGTGGCAGGTGGACGGGAGTCTGTGGATTTCTGGGCTTTACCTTCTACAGACGCTGGGCCAGCAGCGGGCTGTCCTCAGCTCTTATTACAAATGGTCTTATGAGCCAGCTTGGACTCCTGACAAAATAGAATTAATCAAAAGGGGAGAAATAACCTGGAGTGGACTTCAGAGGCTGCTGTTTGGAAAAGCTGGTCATTAACTAAAGCCAAACTTCAAGGAAAATGTCAGACCTAAATTTGGCCCCAAACCACCAAGTTAACCTGAATGTGAGTCAGGTTATTTATGCATTCTGGTCTTTTTTCCCCATGATCCCCCCTCCCCCTCAAACCAATGCCCTTTATTTGTTTGGTTGGTTTTTGCTTTGTTGTACCTTTTCTCTTCCTTTTCCTTTTCCCTTTCCTTTTCCCTTTCCTTTTCCCTTTCCCTTTCCCTTTCCTTCCTTCCTTCCTTTTTTTTTGCCACGACTCTATTAAGATCGGCCAGGCTTGAAGCTGAGAAGGTTTGTTGTTTTAGGAACAGAAAGAAAACTCTCCCCACATAGGAAAGAATGTCATGAGGCCTTAAGCCCAGGCTGCAACAATGAATAGACACACTTCTTGCAACACCCACTGCATGAAGAAATGGGGTCGTGCCATTTCCAGTCACCCCACCCGCTCCCCAGCCTGGAGGCAGCAGACGGGTTTGTGTGAGTGCAGAGCCTGAGGGGGTGTGGGCCAAGCTGTCCCTGCAGCTCTCTCCACCCTCATTCCCTTGGAAAGTAAGAGATTTCGTGAGCTGAGCTTCTCACGTGCAATGAGGCGTGGACTGGAAGCCCGGATCCCGGGGGGTGGACTGGACAGATGGACATGCACTGTGTGGGTTCCATACTGTGGGGCCACACTTACAAAAACAGGAGTGGCTTCAGCAGGAAAACTTCTGAAGGAAATTCTTCTTTAGATTTTATTTAATTATTTTGAGATAGAGCGGAAGAGCGCAAGAGCAGGGGGAGCAGCAGGGAGAGGGAGAAGCAGGCTCCCCACTGAGCGAGAAGCCCGGTGCTGGGCTCGATCCCAGGACCCTGAGATCATGACCTGAGCAGATGCTTCACCCACTGAGCTGCCCAGGCATCCCACGAAGGAGATTCTTAAGCTGGAGACTGTACAGTTAGACGCCTAAGCAATCTGATATGGTTTACTCCTAAGTCAGAATGGTGTGGAAAGAAGGGGGCGCCACTGAGCCCTCAGCCCACCCGCCTGCCCACCCAGATCAGCTCTGCCTGGGGTTTCTTTCCAGGGCGGAAGCCCTGATTTGAATCAGGCAGGTTTCCCCTTTGTACACTATCCATATTAAATGGGCTTTGGCCCATTTACTGCCTTTGGTGACACACAAGTAAAATGACACGTTGCTGGGCAACAGAAGCTTCTGGGATGGCCTGTCCTTCTTGGGCGGGCTCTCTCCCTTCCAAATAATTAGCCGTCATTCATGGCTCCACGTCCACGGCAGGAATAACACACGAGACTTTACATCATCTGGAGATGAGAAGTGAGTTGCGCTGGTTCCTGGCAACAAGATGTCCATGACATGCATTTTCCCAGAGAAACTAGACTCTTTAATGCCCGGCTGTCAGCTCGGGCAGGAGCCGGTGGAGAAGATGGCTCACCGAACTCTCAAAGAAAGCTCCCGACTTCATGCTAACACACATTTGAGAAATAGAGGTCAAATCCATTTAGTTCAAGGTGGTCTGGGTTTTTTCCCCCCGCCAGTGTGTGTGTAGCACAAACACAAACACGGGCAGAAATGCCCCAAGAGGCACACAGGAATGAGGAGGTTCCTGACCCGACCGTCTTCTCGAGCGCCCGGCAGCCTTGCAACAGCCCCAAGCAATGCTGACTTTAGCCATCTGTTATGACATCCAGAAGGACTGGCCAAATGCCGCAGAATCACAGGAGAACAAGGCTTTCGGGTAGGTGTCTGTAATAACCTATTGCGTGACGCTCTTTATGAAGCCACAGAAACACTCGGGGCTGTGCTGCTCGGAACCCGCCGGCAGACTCCAGGCCATCAGCGGAGCCCGGCCGGGTCACTGTGTGCTGCTATTCTGACCCCCCGACCCTGAGCGTTGCGGGGCTGCAGGCACCCACCTAAGCCCTTCCAACGGAGACCTGAAAAGGCACAGGAACGTTCTGCTGTCGGGCAGCCCGTGCAGGGCAAGCTGGTGTTTGAACTCGGTCCCCCGGCTGCCACAGCCACGTTGTGGCAAACCCCGACTCTGTGCTTGGGGGGGTGAGTTGACTTCATTTCTGTAGTTGTACCCACCTCGCTCCGAAAAGGACACAAAGTGGCATAAAAGCATTATTAAATGCATATTCATTCACTGTGCCCTCCCTTCTGTGCCTACATTCTAGCAGGGGCCCGAGTGCATCAATACCGCCCTTCCAAGGAGTAGGAAGTACTTGGATGACAACGTATAGAGGGTGGCAGGGAGTAGAAAGGTGGCACTGGGAGTTAGTGAGGGAGAGCTGTCCCCAGGTGGGCAGGACACACCTTCCCAGAATCCAATGACGGAAGGGGAGAATTAAAGCACTAGTTGGGAACAGAAGCCCCTTATACAAAATCCATGGGTGAACATTCCAGTGCTCTGTCATTTCTTGTGGCTGGGCTGCTTCAGGGGTGTGAGACCAGAGCCATCGCCTAGAGACCCCCACTCAGAAGGGCGCAAAGCATGGGGTTTCACGCTCAGTTTGCATTAACTTTTCTCTGAGCTTCTACATAGTGCAATCTGACGGGACCATGGTGCCCATCCTGGGGCTTGGAGCCTTCATCACACCTGGCCCGGCTTCTGCCACCTCTCCAGGGCAGGTTCCTGATGGTCTGCCTCCTAGCCCCCAAGTGTGCACCTCCCAACCAAGGGGCAGGGGCAGAGTCCCAGGCATTGCTGAAGGTCTATACCGCCTAGAGTATGTCCGTGCCCCGCCGAGCATGACATTAAATAAAAGGTTAAAAACAAAAACAAAACAGCGTGACAGGCCCAGAGAGAAACCATTGAAGAAAGGAAAAAGCTTTTGCTCTGCTTTTCGAACAAGCGATCGAGCACCTTCCGCGGCTGGCTGTGTGCACTAAGTGCCGCCCCAGGCGCTGCGTAGGCTGCAAAGCTGGCATTTTCCTTCTGCTGACGGCCTGCTCAGCCCTGTGCCCGACCACTCGCTCACCCCCTCCTTCACCAGCCGTCCGTGCAGTCGGGGGGCTCTGCTGGGTGCAGGGCAATGCCTGGGGATCCACATTAGGACAGGGGCAGTCCCTGAGCTGCTGGGCCCCAGCCACAAGTCACCAGCGGGTTCACAGCCAAAGCGATTGTTCTCAGCTCCTTTGCAAAGGATCCAACCAGGCACTAGTTTCAGTGACGTCAGACCTCGTTTGCCAATCACGGAGAGTAGAAAACAGGAGTTCAAGGAACTCTGCCTTTTCTACAGCCAAACTGCTGGCTTCATCACCCAGTTCTCTTAATTTGACTTTTCGTTTCCCAAGATGAGGATTGAATTCTCTTTTAACCATATCCTCCAAGAAAACCCTTTCCTGTGGGTTTAGGAAACTTCCTACAGGGATTGCTGAGACCCCACTGACCCCAGTTCTCTGTCTTTCACAGAATCTGGATTAGAAACATCAAGAAAGCTTCCTCCAGTGTCTGTTGACCCTCTGCCAGGCCCGCTGTGCGCTGTGACTGGGGCCAGTTCCAAACTGGTTCAGATTTCCCAAGGGACGCTGTGACTTAGCTGAGAGATTTCTATAAAATGCATGATAGCCCAGCTGAGATAAAAGTCATTTTTTTTTTTTTTAACCTTTCAAATGAATTTCAGAAAGGGGTCAACATATTCTAGTGAGAAATGAAGACTCCTCTGTGGACCAGCATAAGACAAATGCCCAGACAAGCTCCTTGGGTTTCTGACCAAGTATTTGGGATTCTGGATGAATACCTGACCTTTCTGACACGGTGCCTGAATTTCTAGAAAAGGTACACAGACAACCGGCTGGTACTAGGATTCTTGATGTGATATCCGTAGTTCTGAAGCAGTATTAAGGTTGAGGTCCTACCACACCATATCGGAGTGGTATCTGGACTTCAGACTTCGCACACAAAACATGCTGGGGCCCTGGGGGATGGGTGTGGGGCACAGGCCTGCCCAGAGGGTTGCACGCCCCATCCACCAGAAGGCGCAGGGCTGAACTGCCAAGGGCTGGAGGCAGTGAGGCCGGGAGTGACCCTGAGAGCGCATCTCCACAGCCTTGGTCGCCAAGATGACCCCGGCTCTATTTTCCACTAAGGTTATGGAGCAGAAGGGGTATGTGCGCCCCGCTGGGCGGGCAGAGGCAGGCCACTTGGAGTAAACAGGCGGACAGGGAGGAAGCTTGACTGAGTGGAAACTGATTATGTTACTGGGCTCTTGGGAGGGAGACCGACCACGTGGCTTTCCAAGTGGAAGAGATTTGTGGCGACATGAAAAAAAAAATGTTTAAAACAGCTACACAGCACTTAAAAACATCATTTTTTTTAGAAAGGAGAGTCTGGGGATGTTTCATGAGGTCTGATGTCCTCTAACTGAGACCCCCCCCCCCACCCAGCTGAGGGATGACCTCATCACTGCTATCTCGTCAGAGCCCTGGGGAGGTGAAATGCCTTCCCTGCATCATAGCGCTGTGTCCCCTTGTCTCAAACATGCTGAGCACCATGTTACCCAGATCACAGCAAAAGTAATTTTCAAAGGAAACAGGTCTTAATTCTCAGCAGGAGGAAAATACACAGCCATGGGTTGTGAATCACTCATTAAAAATTAAATAAACCCACCCACAACGGGAAGCGGCCCAGCAGAATGTCGATGTTGATTTCACGTTTGAAGGAAGCCAGAAACAGGACCTGGAAACAGTGACGGCTCTGAGTGTGAGCTCGCTCGCACTGGCTGCGTTCAGGACCCTAACTCCGTCTCCAAGATCGGCACTTTCCAGCCTGCCTTTTGCTGATTACTCGCAGGAAAAGGAAGCAACATGCCATTGGGGGTTTCCATGGTTTCCGGGAAGATCAAACAATCCGCCTTCCCAGTGAATCCCTTTTCCAGGTAACGCAGAGCATCAAACAGCCTCCAGAACCATTTATCAGAATGGATCTCAGGAGAGTGGGGAGAAAGTACCTCTGTGTTACTGCCTAATGCTTCTGCTGAGGTTTTAAAATCGAAGCCCAAGGATGCCCAGTTTTCACTCTGTACATGTAAACACCACCACAGAAAGAAGCTTGCTTTCCAAAAATACTTTCCCCATTCATAAAATCCTCCTTTCTATGTTCCTTGTTCCTCTGGCGGCAGGAGGAGCAAACACAAAGGAGAGTGGAGCTTTCTTTTCCAAGCGAAGTTTATAAAACATTTACACGGTGAGGTGCAGGCTTCTCCCAGCAGGAAAGGTGATGGATGTATCTGGCCCAGGCTTGGCTGATTCACAGCAGTGGCTACTTTAGGGGGATTTCTGTATTAATTCAGATCCAGACAGGCATCACCGGAGAACATCAACTTTATGTCTGCAAGGGGCCTTTAAAAAATTCTCACCCAGTCCTTTATTTTTGAGACAAAGAAGGTATGACTCAGGCCATGAAGGGACGCGTCTAAGTCATTTAGCTTTCTGGAACTATACTCTATGCGTGTCCAATCCTTTCCTAGGCTCCGGTGCAAAATACACGATTACACTTGCTACAGAAAGGACTCAAACACAGGCCCTACAGGCGATATTTCCTGAAGTCAGAACTAGGACCTACCACTTCACTTTTCAAGACTGCACAATTATGAGCCCACAGGGGACACCTGATAAACGCTGGCAGAGGGAACGGACCAACCCCGCACTGTGCTGAAAGGAAGCCTGGCAAGTGTGTGAAGAGAGATTAGAAAACTGGATTCAGTCAGCAGATAACGTGCGGAAACATTTGGAACTCTGGCCAAGATCAACTCAACTGATCATAAAGTTGTTCCAAAATATAATTATCTACCAGCAACCTGTTTGCAGAACCCACGGGATACGTCCTTATTTATTACCATCCTCTAATACTTGCATAACTGCAAAATGGTATTTTTCATCATGGAAAACTTTGTTTTCTTTTCGGCAGGTCGGCTTCCTCACTGTGGGTGGTGCTAATGAGAGCCGCCTGGCTTGTAGGTTTGAGGGACCTGTGCAAGGCTCAGGGTCCCCTGGACGCTGATGAGTCCTGTGCCACTGTCCTCCCAACTCACTCCTCCCAGCCTGCCTGGGTCTCTGTCTTCTCAGCTTCAAGGCAGAGGTAAGGACGGACACCCAGCTGCCTCTGGGAATCTCGGAGGTCCGAGCGAGATAATGACCTTCAGCACGCCTTGTAAAGTGCTTTAGACACGCATGTGTGCAGGATTATAAATGCAATTTATGTTTTCAGCATAAGGCATTTAAGTTATCTGGCAAAAGAGGAAATAGATCAAGTCCTGTTTTTGTGAATAATGATTTCCACCAACATGATGTTTTTGAGAAAATCCGTTTCTCAGCAGCAGTGTGGTAACGTGGTTTTAAATATATTTTATAGAGAGCACTCGAGCACAAAGTCTCTATCATTTCTGATAGCAGACCAGTCTTGCTAGGATTATTTGAAATCAGTTAAACACCATCAATATATTTTTTCAGAATTGTTAGAATCCAAACAGCCCCCACCCTAAAATAACTCAAATCCAATTTGTTTGGTTTGTTTTTCACTTACGCTCATTTCCACTCAAAACAAGAAGAAAAGCTACTCAGAGACATACTTTGGTTCAGTAACTCCACAGAGATCTTTTCTCTTTCAGCATTTTAAATATTTTATACAATACTCTGTATCATACTCAGCTGTTTAAAAAAAGTCACCTTGAGGGGCACCTGGGTGGCTCAGTCAGTTAAGCATCTGCCTTTGGTTCAGGTCATGATTCCAGGGTCCTGGGATCAAGCCCCGCATCGGGCTCCCAGCCCAGCAGGGAGTCTGCTTCTCCCTCTCCTCCCCACTTGAGCTCTTTCTCACTATCTCTGTTTCTCTCTCTCAAATAAAATCTTAAAAAAAAAAAAAAAAGTCACCTCGAATGGGCAATCTGTGCACAGAAAGGATTTCTCCTCCTGTGGCTTCACCGTCCTGATTCACACAGGGAACATCCCCCAGGTGATAGGACTGCAGGTGGGGGCGAGTTCCTGCATCAAAGGGGGTGGGTCCATGTTCCTTCCAGTGGGCAGCAGCCCTCATCCCTGACTCCAGGCCCCGGGGTGTCTGAGAAATCTCTCTGTAAGTCACACACTGAGAGGGATTTCTACCTTTTACTTCTTTCTCCCCCTCCCCCCGCCCTGTGTGACCGATGCCACTGGTCAGGCAGAGGGCACAGACGCCATGTGTTTCCGCAACACACAGAATGTGGGTCCCCTCTCGTGGACTTGAACCCAAGCTCCTGGAAGATCAGCTCACGGTCCTGCAGACCAGGTACTGCCCAGATTCTCACCGCATCACTTTTCACTAAAGTGCCACTTCACGAATCCAGTTGATAAGGAAAGTGAAGATGGTGGGTTTGATTACAAAAATAGGAAATGTCCGACTTAAAACGGGTGGGATCGTGATGTGTCCTCCAGTCAACAATAACTGGGGACTGTTTTTCCTACAAGCTGGACCTCACCTTGGGTTCTGGGCAGTCAGACAGCCCTCCGGCCCGAGGCGGCCAGCTTCTGTCCACCACCCCCGGCCACTGCCTGGCCAGGCTGCCGTGGATTAAACAGTTTCCTGAAGCCTAAATCCCAGATTTCCTGCACAGGGCCGGACAAAGTTAACTGAGGTGCTTGCCAAATGTTCATTTGATGACTGCTTCCTTGAACCGAATTTTTAAATGCCTTAGGAATTAGATTACAAGCAGCCATGACCTAAATCCGAAGCAAGAAGATTCCCCTTCCAGCTTCCCTTTACCTCTCGTCCTACTGGGACGACGCCGGGAAGCCATCGTGGCCTGTGAGAATCCATGTTTTCCTCTCAGCTGGAAAATGATTTCTCGAAGAATTCCAGCTCCGAACTGGGTGCGGCCCAGGAGCAAGCCAGGAGTTTATATAGAGAAGCTGTGTTCCTATTTCCTCTAAGTGGAAACTGTGACAGCATATCTGTGGCTTTGCTATATGACAAACGATTACCTAGTAGACTCTTTGAGGAGGTACTTCTTGGAAGAATGCTGAAACTTTCCTGGGGGGGAAAATGGAAGTGGAAATAAATGAGGGATTAATCCATTTGTCACCAGCATGTCCAAAGGCGTTCTTCCAACTTACTGTCGGCTTCCCACTCCAGTCATGGGAGAATAACCCCTTCGCTGTTGGGAGAAACACATTTTGCTCGGATGGGAAACCCAGAGGATCCACTGATGCTAATAAAAACCCAAGAACAGGACACGGGCAGGAAAGAGGAATCACACATTTGGGAACGTTTCCAAGTCTTCTGGGCTCTACACAATGGCCCTGAAGCTTCTGGTTTTCTTTCTGCAGACTCGGAAACCAACACGAGAACACCCTGTTTCACCTACAGAAACACAGCCCGAGCTACGGCAGCTAGAGAGCGTGTTCTGAGCAGTTCGCTCTGCCTTGGCAAACATTTAAAAACCTTCAGATTCTTCCCCTTTCACGCCAAGGTGGCCACTGGAATCAATACCAAGAGAAATGACAGAAGAGGAAAAATCACACGTGCTGAAACTGATAGAGGAGGAAGAAGGGATCATTCAAGAGAAGACAGCTAGGCATAGAACGTTCTAAGCTAATTTTAAAATTAAATTCACTGTTAACATCAGCACTTTAATTTCGTTGCCTTTTATTCCTTTGGTATTTCCATGAGCCAAAGTGAAATAGTCACATTACAGTATCGTTTAATTTTACTTACTGGTGGATACCCTTTGGTATAACAATATTAGACCTCAAAGAGCCTGGATAAGGTATTTAAACCTTAATTACGTGTCTTGCATAAATTCTTAATTCTGACATCCCATTGCCTTATTTAAATACTATGCAACCAAGACGCGCAGAGTTGCAAGTCTCCACTAGTTGAGGGAACTTTGGTCATGTTTGAGGGTTGATATGAATTATAGTATCCCTTCCCCAGTCCATATTTACATGTTACAAAAAAAGGGGAAACAACAAAAACCATGGGAATGGTGGTTGGTCCTACTAAAAAGGCCTCGCTTAAGCCACTTAACAGAGAAAAGTTGACTCTTTTTTTAAGGTCAAATATTAACATAGAATGGCTTTTTCTTAAGATTTTTTAAAATTTATTTACTTATTTATTTTAGAGAGCGCTAATAATAGGCTTTTTTCTTAAGATTTTTATTTATTTACTTACTTATTTAAGAGTGAGCGCGCCCTCATGAGTGGGGAGAGGGGCAGAGAGGGAGGGAGAGGAAGAGAGAATCCCAAGCAGACTCCACGCTGAGCGAAAAGCCCAACATAGGGCTGGATCTCACACCTCGTGATATCATGACCTGAGCCAAGAGTCTGATGCCCAACTGAATGAGCCACCCAGGCGCCCCTGGAGTGCCTTTATTTTTTAAATGAAGAGTCAGATATTATCGCTAGAGAAGAGAACTCCTTTGGATCCTCATTACAGGAATGGCACATACATCACTATACAGCTGAATGCCTTCTTTAAACAGAAACTACTGCCTTAATTGTGTGGCGGTCTTAACTACAACGATCTTATTAACTGCTGGCTTGGGGTGAGCTCGCTGGCACATCGCAGTGATCCTGGGAAGAGACTGCTG
>JAQQSY010000974.1:0-14714 GCA_028646535.1 Procyon lotor | reverse complement strand
AACTTTTTAAAAGATTTTATTTATTTATTTGAGAGAGAGAGAGAGAATCTCAAGCAGACTCCCACTTAGCGCAGAGCCTGAGGATCCCCAGAACATGACCTGAGCTGAAATCAAAAGTCAGACTCCCAACTACTGAGCCACCCAGGACCCATCATACCAATTCCTTAAGTGTTTATCTGAGGGTCAAGATTAAAAGGAAATATACTCCATATTATATTATCTATGAATGTAAGATAATAAATTATCCAATCAGACACATACAATGCAGATAACTTACCCAGTGTCAGACTTCAGTAATAAAGTCAATGATACAGGTCATTCTGAGCTCTAGGAAAAGCAAGGAACATCAATCTTAGATCCTGTCTGTCCATATAAGAATGTTCTTTGGACCAGATTTTTGTTATGGATTGCTATAAATATTGCAAACAGAGCATAACTTATAGAGAATGATGCAGTTTTGGTAATCAAACATCTCCATTTTATGCTCTGATAATTATGAAAGATGACATTTTGTAGAGATGAACAGCATGTAAATCTATACATTCCATTATTATTTTATTGTAGTTGATCCTCGACAGAACAAGTTCAGCCTCCTAAAAGCATTCCATTCCGACATATTTTCCCACAGATTTTCCCATCATTATGGTGTCTGCCAGTAGGTCTGTCATTATAATATTTAGTAATCATTTTCCTTCCTTCCTTTCTTCTCTTCCCTTCTTTCATTTTTTTCCTTCCAATCTTTCATCCTTGGACTTCCACGGGAAAAGTAGGGGTTAGATTTCAGTTTTGCTGCTAATACTTTCTTTTCAACATGCAAAGAAAAATAACTGTCTAAGGGAAAGATGACAAGTTTTCTGAAATCTCCCCAAGTCATATGACATGTGTCAGGCACCTGATATGCCTCCTTCAAGCACTGCAGAGGAATAAGGTTATCAAAATTAGTTTACTGTATTAGAAAAAAAAAACTGACTTCATAGAAATGGAGAATAGGATGGTGGTTGCCAGGGGCTGGCAGAGGGGAAAATAGGTCAAACTTTCAGTCACAAAAATAAGTTCTGAGGATCTTGTATAAAACATGGTGACTATAGTTAATAACACAATATTGTACAAATGCAAGCTGCTGAGGGTAGATCTTAAGTGCTCTTACCACACACATACACAGTTAACACTGTGAAGTGATGGCCATGTTAATTATCTTGCTCTTGGTAATCAATCCACATTGTATCCATACATCCAATCATCACATTATACACCTTAAATATATATAATTATATTTGCCAAATGTTCTTCAAATAAGTTGGAGGAAAAATTTAAAAAAAATGGCTTCCAGAATCTCTTTTGAATGTGAAATTTTTTAAAAATGTTATTTCACTCTAAATTAGAGAGAAATTCAAATTGAAGAAGCATTAGATTATAGGCAATGAGCCCATATCCTGCTTCAAGCTTCCTTGTAAGAAATGACACTAATTTTGCAAAGAAAAAAAAATATGAGGGGACATATTTATAATATGAGAAAATTAGAGAAGATGTGAGATTTTCGGCTTCCCTGGGTGTGTGGCCTTTGAGGGACAGACAAAAGTTACTTCAGATTTTCTGAATTAGGGAATCATTGTAAAAATCCACCCAGGTAAGATGATTTTTTTCACAAAAATACAAATAAATATTGTAGATATGTATTTTAAATTAGGAATCCACTTAGGATTAAAGTCCCCTTTACACTGAAGAACAAAAGATAATTTATATGGAACCACACCTTTGATCAAGGAAATAAACTATTTCCTTGAAATTGAAACACCCAAGCTAAGTGAATTAAGCCAGTTAAAGAATTGTGGTGTATACTCACAACATGATTTATCTTACCATAAATTTAATGAGCTGGTAGAAATTGGACAGCATCTGTCACAGGAAAAAAAGAAAATTGGAAGTTAGCACCATAGTTATTCTAGAATTTGATATTTATTTTCTAGATTTAGAAACAAATTTCATGTGTGAAAATGGCTTAAATGAAAATTGAATATGAAAGTAAGTATTCTATTCTTTCATTTTTACCACAAGTAACTCTGTTGTGTTCCTTATCCTTTCCTGCTATGAAATCCACTGTTTTACATGTCAGTCACACTTGGAGAAAAATTAAATTTCATTTTAATCTTACTGAACTGTTTAATCAGTTTTATTATGCCTACAAGAATTCGTCTTTAAATAACTTGTCAAAAGCTCTCTGCAGAAGAATTGAAGAAGAGTAACATCTGATTAAAATGCTGGGTAAAAATATTGTCAAATAAGTAGCTTCTATACTGAATGAAATAGTGTAACTTCCCTTCAATTCTTTATCCATATAAATTTTACATAATCTTAATGTAACATGATGTGATATTGTTTCTATTTGTATTATCGATTGCATTTCATGATTTAATGATTTAGATCATTCCATGTCACTTATTCATGATAACTTAATTTACAGTAACCTTGCCTCTATAACAATAGAAGAATTGTTCCTCCTTGTGTCCTCCACTGAATTGCCCTTTGTTTTCAAATAGACTGTTCTGGAATTATTGTCTCTCTAACCTGTATCATTAATTACCTGTGTTTATTCCATCTTTTTTATTTGTTTGGTTTTGGGCACAGATGTCTTAAAAACAACCATCATAAAAAACAAAACAAAACACTCTTCCACCCCACTCTTCATACATTACCTGTATCCTGAATTATCTCACATCGCAAAGTATTTTGCGTACATTTGCTGTCTCCACTGCCAACTCATTCTTTCCGTAACTCATTTCATTTAGACTTGTTAAAGTCTCCAATGGCAATTTTGAGGCTGAAGTCAGTAAATAATTTTTAATTCTCCTCCCCCTCAGTCTCTCAACAGCCTTTGATGCCATTGGCATCTCCCTTCCTTTCTTCATGAGGGTTCGTTTCCTAAACATCCCTGGACACCACACCCATTTGTGTCATTCCTTCATCATCTGCCCCAACACAATTTACTTGTTTTCCCCTACAGGATGCCTCCAAATGTCTACTCGCTCCAGTGCTCAGTCCCCAGACCTCTTGTATGTGTGTAATCTCACAGACTGTCAGGACTGTAATAAGATGTGTAAATGGATGAATTTCTAATCCACATCCCTAGCCAGGAATTTTCCCGTAAGCCCTGATGTGCTGTATCCAACTGCCTCCTTGACTCCTGCATTTAAATATTTAAATAGTCCTTAAATTGCCAAATCAGAACTATAGCTGTATTTACCTCCCTCAAATTGCTCCTTCTGGATCCCTTCTCATTAATTTATTCAAGCGCTGTTTTGAGTGCTAACGTGTGCCAGACACCAGCAGAGCCATAGGGAGACCACAGAAATGGTCTGCCTGGCTTAGGTAATAAGTGGGCGTACTTTCTAAAAAGAATTTTAAAACCTTACAAAAATACCTGAAATCTTAACCATGCAGTGGGAAACCTAAATAATGCTTGTGAAAAAAGATGCATCTCCCTAAAAAAATAATGCCATAAATTCTAAATATTTTCTGTGATTACCAGTGCTTTTAAATATACCTAAATTTAAATTAGGACTTTTTTTTTTTTCATTTACCATGTAATAAACCTCTCACTCTATCTGGAAGTTAATTTGGATATCTTGCAGTGGACAGTTTGCCTCCGACACACACAGACTCAGCTTTCCTTGTTCCTTCAGAGAGCCTGTGGTGCCTCGGATCCACGGGCCTTGTTTCTGTTGGCTGCTGTGCCTCCAAACCCGATGGCAGGGCACATTCTTGCTTGGAAGCAGAATATTCAACATACACAGTCATAGCAGAGGCCTTATACAAAAATCAAATCTTTGATTCTTCAATTCTGAAATTCTGTAGCAACGTTTGGGTTTTTTATTTTTGTTCAGAATCCAAAACAATGAAACAGTTCAAGGTGTTATTTTTCCTGGTAAGTGTAAATTTTAGTCCTTAGGAAAACAAGTTTACCAAATGTAAATACCACCTTGAAAACTGAAAATCTTTCCTCTTCATTACGGTTAATTATATTTTAAAGCTAAATAATGAAAACAATACCAAGATATCAATAGTCATTACTGAGTATCATCTATTTTTTAAAACAGTTCTGTCATGTGGAGGAGAAGTTGTTTAAGGTGACCTTCTACAGGGGGTTATTATGCTACACACACAACTGGCAGAACAACCTCTGAAGACACAAGAAGTTGGACGAGGGCAGGAAGAACCCCCAGTCTGGTTATCACTAGTTCTGGGATCTCAGTGAATAATGTTAAGGGCTTCTTTTCTTACCTTGGTTCTGCTCTCTTGGTTTCAGTCTGAGGTCAGTTGACTCCAAGTCTCCATAAAAGATGGATGCAAGTCCAGCTTGAATGCTTTGGTAGCCTATTAATTTTAGTAATGAGAAAAACCATTTCTTTCCCATCGAATACATATCAGCTGTTAAGGATCAGTTTCATTGGCTCAGTTCAGGTCATGCGCCGGTAATTGGGACCACACATATGAGTACTCTTTTTTTTTTTTAAAGATTTTATTTATTTGACAGAGAGAAACACAGCGAGAGAGGGAACACAAGCAGAGGGAATGGTAGCGGGAGAAGCAGGCTTCCTGCAGAGCAGAGAGCCCAATGTGGGGCTCGATCCCAGGACCCTGGGATCAGGACCTGAGCTGAAGGCAGACGCTTAACGATTGAGCCACCCAGGTGCCCCAAGTACTCTTATAAACTATAGATCTTCCTTCCTTTGTGATGAGGTTATGTCCCAATAAACCCATTTGAAGTTGAAAATATTGTAAGTGAAAAAATACATTAAATACACCTAACCTACCAAAATAGCTTAAGCTAGTCTACTTTAAATGTGTTCAGAACACACTTACTGTAGCCTACAGGTAAGCAAAATCATCTAACACAAATCCTATTTGATAATAAAGTGTTGATTATCTCATGTAATTTATTGAATATAGTACTGAAAGTGAAAAACCCAATGGTTGTACGGGTACAGCATAGTGGTAAGTATATCAGCTGTCTCCCCCGGCTCCCGGATCTTGTGGCTGACTGGGAGGTGTGGCTCACTGCCCAGCATCACCAGAGAGGAGCCTACGGCATATGGCTCGCACAGGAAAAGATCCAAATTCAAAATTCAAAGGAGGGTTTCTACAGAATGTGTATTGCTTTTGCATCATTGTGAAGTGGAAAATTGTAAATTGAATCATCTTAAATCGGGGGCCACATATAGTCTGAATTAAGTCTCTATTCCTTTTGTTTGAGGATTCTCTGTGATAGACTTAGTACAATCACATTGATTTAAGTTTTGAGATTAATTCCCAATAGAAAATAAAAAAGAAACCTTATCCAGACAATATAATAAAATAAAGACAGTAAATAAAATACAAATTGTGGCCCGTCATAAGCATTGAAAATAAACACATTTTTCTTTTTCTTTTTTTGGAATATTTACTTAGAAAGCACTCAAGAATATCTTTATAGGATCAACAGATATGCACACACATTTCCCTATGTTTATTAATATTGCCATATTGTTTTCCTAAAAAAATGACTTTTTGCAAAAGAGCACAGAATAGTTGAATAAACTATTTTACATTCATTTCACCATTGTTAATAGCATTATTTGACAATTTTTATAAATTTGTGTATAGAAAATTGTAATTCATTTTTTAGTACTGTAATTTAAAAAATTTCTAGTGGAGTCATTCCTAGTGTGGTCAGACACTGTTTTATGCATATGATTTTTGCACTATTATTTCTTATGTGAATAGCTTCTTTACGCCTCTTGTCTATTTATCTATTTTAAATGTTATTGGGTTTTATATTCTAAAAACAAATGTACTTCCTCATTCTTCTGTGTCTTTTTAATTGATTGATTATTTTTCAGAAATAATCAGATATGAAATAACTACTAACTGAACTACTACTGAGAATATAAGATGATCAAGAACATCTGGTCACTCTCTTCTTGGAGTTAATTTTATTATGTCCACTTACATTTCTCAGAAGTATAAAAGTGCTCATAATCAAACACGCAAATGTTTCTTTTCTAAATTTTTAAAATATTTATATTTCTAGAATAATTTTTTAATGATCATGATTTATATTTCTCAAAGTATAGTCTCTCTGAACACTTGTACCAAATGAGATAAAGTTGATATTACTGGGAAACATATTCTATTATCAAATATGTTTGGTAACATTTGGGTTAAACAAAGTTAAATAGTGCAATTCTTCATGTCTATAAAGTATTACTAAATAATGTGGAGACAAGGAATCGTCAATCACAGTTCTCAAACTTACTTTTTACCATTAATCCTTTCTCTTGATCATTAATTAGTGGATTAATTCACTGGATTTTTAGTGTAGCATTTTTGATATTAAAAAAGATTTAATCTTTTTATTCATCTAGAGCATCACTTAATAAATGATATAAATTATAGACATTAATTATTTTCCCCAAATTCCTATCTGATTTTCATTTTATTTTATTTTACTTTATTTTATTTTATTAAGTAGGACCTATACTCAGCATGGAGCCCAACACAGAGCTTGAACTCATGACCCTGAGATCAAGACCAGTGCTAAGATCAAGAGTCTCAGTTATTTTAATATGACTAATTAAATCTTTTTTTTTGCTGTTTTGTCAGGATTACTACCATATATTAAATTTATATGTAATATTCAGTGTTTCTGGAATTTTTCTTCTGAGAGAGAACTTCACAGATACTAATGCATTTTAATAGCCTAATTTGTTTTTTACTATTAGCTTACTCTTTTTTCTGTTTCTTTTTAAAAATATTATCTTCTGAACTTTTGCAATCTATTTTTCAAAGGAATTTTAACATATGCATTTTCAGCCTATAAAATTATCTTACTGGTATTGATATTTTACTGTACCAGATTTATTGTTGAAATTAGTGAAAACTCACAAAGGAAGAATATTTAGTATTTTTCCTCCAAGAATGTTATATGCCTTTCTATTATGTAAATTTAAAATTTTTGTTAGAGATCCATAAAAGATCCATATTTTATGTGGGTAATTTTTGGTAATATTTTGGTAATTTATTGGTAATAAAATAAAATACTTTATTTTGGTAATAGACGATTACTCCGTATGTTGATTTTTTAACATTTTTCTATCAATGTACATAAGAAAGCTTAATTCAAAGTTTTTTGTTCATTTATTTGTTTTTATTGTTTTAACACTATTACAATTAAGGAACAGACTTCATCATTCATATTTTAAAAATATTTTTCAAACAGAAATCACATGCAATTAAACTAAATCTCGCTGTCTTAGTTTTTCTTTTATGATAAGATAAGTTGTGTATATAAATTAGAGATGACATTTTTGGACAAGATTATTTTGTGTGTAAATGACCTTGATTATAAGATATATTATGTGTTTTACTCAATATTACCATCTACATGTATATACACTCTATATATACACACATATATATTTTCAGCTTAAGTAAATTTTTCCAAATTATTTTCTGAGACATATGGAAAGTATTTTTATTAAATTATAGTAACTTTTTTCCCTATCTTATACATTATTCAGATTGATCATAAATCTTAATAAATTTAGCTCTGAATTACTTTAACTTTTTAAAAAAGCATTAAACATGCACCACTACACTTCTCAAAGAATCAGCTTTTGTGATGATATTAGGCTTAAATTTAAAAATATGTACTCCAGACAGCTAGGGGTTGTCAGGTTGATGTGGGTATAAGAAGTTATGCCAGTTCTTCTAGTAATTCACTTTGTGACATGAAGCAAATTACTTTCACATTCTAGACCCTGGGTTTCCAAATGAATGTATGGATCGGGCACAAATGCTTGTATCCTCTGCAGCATTCTTTTGGCGGAACTAACACATTCTAATACTCAGTCACTATGACTTTTAAGACTGACACATATTCCAGAGTCTAGAGAGTGATAAAGGTAACTGAAAATTGGCCAATCTGAACTCCATTTCCATGGCAACATTCACATTTCAATGATTGACTCTGACCCAAATGAGGTCAATAGAATCAATCCTAAAAACTTTTCCGACATTTTGGGAAGACAAATCTTCTTCCTGCTGAGATTTTGAAGGGGGTAGAGTTTTAGGGTAAAGCTAGTAGACATTTTTGTCAGGCTGAGAATAAAGCCAGTAGAAAGGAAAACAATGTGAAGAGAAACAATTAAGAAATGATAATAAAAGTACAAGACTTTTTTTTGTAAATACTCTATGTCTAGTTGATATATTCCATTGTGTCTTCATCAGTCTTTCTCCAAACTCCTACTATAACTAACCTTTGTTTGCAATTAAAAAACAAGGGTAGTTCTGACACAGCGATTGTTTTCACTTACAGTTATGTGTAAAACTAAAGTGAACAAGAAAGATATATGCCAAATGTTTATTTATCACACATGTAAATGACTTCTTTACTGAATTATATGTAATTTTTGAATTCTGGAAGAAATTCATTCCCCCCTCTTTTTTTGTTGCTAGTCATAATGTAATGGCTGAAGATATGATACACCTTTTTTTAGGGTTTTAGAAAGACCAACTTTATTGATGTATAATTTACATACACAATTCACTTATTTAAAATGTATAATTCAATAGGTTTTGCATATTACATTAATTGTTACAAATTGCCTTTGCTTAATGACTAATGATATTGAGTATCTTTTCATGGGCTTGTCAGGCATTTGTGTGTCTTTGAGAAATGTACTCTACCAAACAACAGCAAACTACACACAAGAAAAAAAAAACAACAAGGAATCCAATTAAACAATGCACAAAAGGACACTTTTAAGTTTAATTTGTCCTATTAACATTTTCCCCATCACTCTAGCCAATCAACATAATAATGACTGAAGCCCCAAGTATTTGCCCCAAGTATTTGCCAATTTCTGTTTTATAAATTTGCACATTTCTACTACGGCTTATTTCAACCTACCAGCATGGCATCACCAAGATTTCACACTGTGAAAAAGATCTGTATTTTCACCATACACACACAAAGGATTCAAACAATTTCAAGAATACAGGTTATAGTAAGTATAGTGAAATGATAAAATATGAATTTTGAATATATATTACTTTTGTGTTTAATATGACATATTTGTCTAATTTACATAAGTTAATTTTTAATAATGGCTGCATTAACAACTTCAACAATTTGCTCACAACCATCTTAAAAATTTAACAATTTCCACATTAGGACTTCAATATTTGAGTCACAGTTTCTGGACTTTAAAATGGATAGTTTTGAATACAAATGAGATGATTTGTACTGAATGGAAAAGAAAATTGTGATTCTTTTGAAAACAAAAAGCTTCTTTGGTACCAGTAACCTCATGAAGGTATTCAACCTCACTTAACATCAATTTCCTTATAAATTAAATAGGATTTGATAAGAGAATCTTCTTTATAAGGTTATTTTAAAAACTAAATGAAATTTATGAAGCTCTTAGCACAATTCATGGGCATAAAAATTGAGTAATACTATCTATTGTATTACTACGATTATTAATGCATTACTTTTCTTTCCTATGGTTGAGGGTAGCATCTCCTCTTTCTTTTGTTCATAGTGTAGAATAAAAATTTTGGCTATTCAATCTTTCTTGGCAAACTTGTGTCTTTTTTTTTTTAAGATTTTATTTATTTATTTGATATTATTTTATATCAATAATAATTGATATATTATTATATCTCTCTGAGAGAGAGAGATCACAAGTAGGCAGAGAGGCAGGCAGAGAGGGGGGGGGGAAGCAGGCCCCCTGCTGAGCAGAGAGCCAGATGCTGGGCTAGATCCCAAGATCCTGAGATCATGTCCTGAGCTGAAGGCAGAGGCCTTAACCCACTGAACCAACCCGGTGCCCCAAACTTGTGTAATCTTAATGGTTTCACTTGTAGACCTTCCATGAAATGCTGTTGCCTGGCTGAACTTTATTTCACATTTTAGAAACTCTAACCTGCTTCTCCTAATTCTTAGCTCTCTGGACCTTCCAAACATTTGGGTAATCCTTAGTATCTCCAATGTACTTCCTTTCCCATATTAACTATTGCTTAGTCATTTACCCACAATAATCTCCATGGGAGATTCTGTCAGTGAATTAGGGAGTTTATTTATCACTAGATAGCTCTACTACTGAAAGCCAAGAAAATAAACATATAAATAACATACATCTTTTTTTAATGTAAATCATCATCATCACTCTTCTTGGGGGCATTTTGTTTGGTAAGTTTGGAGTCTGACTGGTCCATTCATCATGGAGAGTTATTCAAACAGGGAACTTGCTCTTCAGTAGTGTACCAATTACTCCTTGGTTGAAATTAATCAGGATGAGTTTTCAGTGAATGTCCTCTTTTTCCCAATTCCAGTTAAAACTAGATAAAGTGATTTTAAATTGATACCATTTTCTCAACTGTAATTTTAAACATGAGTTTTTATAAAATATTATTCCTAAAAATGGTGATTGTATTCTTTACTAAATTGACCTACATACAGTTTTTAAAATGTAGTGTTAAATCATTACATGCCTATTCATTAGGTCAAATCTATATTGAGGTTTATAGTCTTAGATTCCCTGGTAGAATATCTTGAGCCTTTTAAAACTCTATGCTCAAGTAATTTAGACTCCTCTACATGGTTTTATAATGATTAGAGATGTTCATTCTGACATGATCTTGATTCACTACATAACATAATGTTTATTAGTTTTAAGATTCCTTTGTGAACCTTCAATTTATTTTGCCAGTGGAATTAAAGCATATTTTAAATAAATTTTCCTCCACAGACTGAAGTTTTACTGCATGTATAATGTACTGGAACAAAAGTCATCCTAAGCAGGTAAAGAGTTTTAGGTTATAGTACAAGGGCTATAAAGTTGGGAATAAACATTATTTCTGCCACTTGGAAGGGCCATGACTTTGAGGTAGTCTTTTTCTTTAATGAGTGTATTTTCATTTTTCTTTATTATATATCTATATCTACATATCAAGATATAAAATATAGAAAGTAAAATAATAAAAATAATGTACATGATATAAACTAAGTGAAATTCAAAATGCGTAGCACACAAGAATTGCTTAGTGAATGTAATTTCCATTGGTTGAGATGACAAAATAAATATAAGATAACTCACTAACGATGCATTTAATGACTAAGCCGAAATTGCCCCAAATACAGGCCTAGACATTGAGTGTGCAGTGGTGAATGGAGTAAGTCATGATCTCTGTCCCTATGGAGTTAACTTATAAAAAGGTGACTAAAAATCCATCATTATTATAAACTTAATATAATACATTTTATCATATACTCTGTGAGATAAGAGATATGCTTAAGTTTCTTATGGGAAAAATAATGAGAGAAAGCAAGATGTTTAACAAGATCCAGGAACTATAGGTGAAAGGCATAGCAGCATAGAGGTAGACATTTTTCTTTGAAAGCCTTAGCAAATAAGTTGAGGAAAAGAAATTTCAAATCTTTGAAGTGAGTCTTGGTCTAATGGGGGACAAAGTTGACCCTTGTGTAAGACAGATGTAATGTTGGCAAGTCAGGCTGCTTTGAAATGTCCTGATGAGCTCTAGCATGGAATTAGTGTGGAGAGAGCTAACTTTATTTCCCCATAGGTTATAGAAAGTAAAGAAATTTCTAACTGCTTTTATAGACAGAAAACCCCACAGATATAGATATGGGCATTTTGGTAGATTAGATTATTTTTCAAAATATTCACTCTCCCTTCCATCCTCCATGGAAAGATTATTTTACCAGTTTGTCTGGTCATGTATCTTGCTGTAGGCAATAGGATATTAGCAGATATGAGATGAGCAGAGGCTTAAAGTGTGCCTTTGGGGTTGAACCTGTCTTTTGCAAATCTCCAATATCAATGAGAAGTAAATATGCCTCAGGTAGCTGCACCTCCCTCTCTCTGGCACAAGAATAAATTCATCCTGAGCATATCTGAATGAAATTTACAGATAAATATGCAGCTAGAGATAGTCACTGAAGCAAGGCCAGCCTGTGTCAGCAACACCTTCATAGACATACAACTATGATAACTAGAATAAATTGTTGCTTTAAGTCACTGAGTTTGTGTGGTTTGTTATACGATATTATACCTAATAAATATAGAAATTGGTAACAAAAAGGGACTACCACTTTAACAAACACCTGAACAATGTGGCAACAGATTTTGATGCCAGGTAGTGAAGAGAGAGAGGAGATTGTAAGCAAACCATCTTCCTCTTAATAATTATATAAAGAAGGGGGACAAATGGTTGAGAATTTATTATCTAAGTGTATGGAGAAAACTACGCAGGGTTATCCCTGAAAGAGAATTGAGAATTTAAGGCTATTAAATTAAACACACATACAGATGATATTAAAATACTTACCAAGTGGAAAGGAACAGATACAATCCAACTTAAATAGGTACAACAAACAAAAGACGGGTTTTGGTCATAAATAACTGGTAGGACTGTGATGGTACAAACCAGTTTAACACACACTTTAATTCCAGATTCTTCAGCATTCCAAAGAGGTGGAAAGATTTCTTTATGTTCATCAGAAAAAAAAAAAAAAAGTAAAAGAGCAGTAAGTATTTTTTTTTCTAACAGAACAGGAAATAAAAACATTCTAATTATTCAATACCTTTGTTTACCACAATTATTTTTCTTCTACCCCAATACTTACAGTGAGGGCTCTTTTCTCTAGTTTTCTTCTATGATGAAAAATTAGGTTTTAGTCTTAGCCTTCAACTGCGTGACACTAAAATATAAAATATAAACCGAGGGTCCATACTCAGTCAAAATTTTTGTGTGTTATTTTTGTGTGTCCTTCTGTAACAGTCTGCCCCGCTCACCTGCGATGTGTTGCACATAAGGAAATGACGTGACAGTTTGAATACTTGCCTGTAGTATTCTCTCCACTTGAAAAGCATTTCGAATTCTTTACCGAGTGAAAATCCTTTTTTAAAAAAGATTATTTATTTATTTATTTATTTATTTAGAGAGATAGTGAGGGAGCATGAGTGGGGAGAAGAGGGAGAAGCAGGCTCCCCACTGAGCAAGAGGCCCAACCTGGGGCTGATCCCAGCACCCTGGGATCATGGCCTGGGCTAAAGGTAGACGCTTAACCAGCCGAGCCACCCAGGTGCCCCTGAAAATCTTTTTTAGGCATATTTTTCTCGTTACTCTCCATTTGTTCTACCAGATTTTCTGTGTATTCCCTTCTGCCTTGTTCTGTGCCAAAGAGTTCAACATCCGTTTTGCAGGATGTAAGCTCGAGTTGACACTGATTTCCAGTTAGGAAACTGGGAGTAACAGGTAGAAGATCGTAGGGAGAGAGGAGAAAGATATTGAGGGATCTCTATTTTTATTTTCCACAGCTATCTGTATCCAGTCTCTCCCTCCGGAACAGTTATACTCTGACACAGTTATCCCGTTCTGGTATTACATCCCAGGAGAATATTACAGGCGAATATTAAAAATGTCACTTCATTTCCTTATGTGCATCCTGATAGGATGGCCAATGGTTTCTACATTAATTTTTGTCATTGAATCTTAAATTGAATTGAATTTTAAGCTAGCAGCTAGTTTTTTTGTGTGCTTTTTCCCCATAGGCAGAATAGATGGATCTAGAAACCAAGACGTGGAGGCAAGTGTAGCTTAGTATTTTACCTAATAGCCCACTTCTGAAGAAATTTTGTTTCTCATTCCTACTACTTTGTATTTAGTAGATATGGAGGCCTCCTAAGCTAAATAAGAACTTTTCCACTAAGGAACATGGTCATGGTCATGGTTCTACTGGAGTCTAAGGTACAAGCTCCTGTTGGGTTGCTTTTTTCTTTTTCATGGCTTTAACATTTCTCCAGGCATCACTAACCTTCAATAACCTCTTTCTTCCTCTTGTTCCTTTATTTCTAGAAGTGCTAACAACTTCTTGATGTTCCCAGACCCTAGGGACTTCGTCTGGTTTGTTAGATACCTTAGCTACTATGAATAACCTTTCTTTAAATTCTCTTTAGTTAAAATCTTTGAGTGTCCTGTCTGTTTGCTGCCCGTATTTTGCCTACTACATACCCTTGAAATTCCCCCTGGATGTTATCTTCTTTTCTTCCAATTCTTTTCCTTTATTCCCTTTCTAATCTCCACCTGCATTAAAATGTCCCAGAAAGAAGTGATTTTATTCTTTGCTACAGATAAAATTTTGTTTATATCATTTTAATTGCATGGCATTTTAATTGGGCATTAAAATCATACTCTTTGAAAAATGGCAATGCACTGGGGATTTTTGAACTGTGTGGATAACAAAACTACTTCAGCCTATTGGAATTTTAACTTTCTCAGAGGGATTTCTCTTAATAAACATCTTTCCTTATACACTTTTACTAAACAAGGTCACTGAGTGACTACAATTTCTCTGGTTAGTGAATATAAATGTAGGAAGGATTTTTAGAGTTTAACAAAATCCAGTTTCCCTCAAAATGCTACTCAGACAATTAAAAACAAACAAACAAAAAAAACCAACCTTTTTTCTCAATGCAATTATAGAATAAGATTTGTCATTAAAATATTATATCCAGGGTGCCTGGGTGGCTCAGTTGCTTAAGTGTCTGATTCTTGGTTTTGGCTCAGGCTGTGATCTCAGAGTTCTGAGATTCAGCCCCACAACCAGCTCAGCACTTAGCATGGAGTCTGTTTAAGACTCTCTCCTGGGC
>JAQQSY010000972.1:0-14714 GCA_028646535.1 Procyon lotor | reverse complement strand
AAAATGGGTAGAAGACATGAACAGACACTTCTGAAAGAAGTCTTCTGAAAGAAGACATATAAATGGCTAACAGACACATGATAAAAGTTTATCATCATTAGCCATCAGGGAGATTCAAATCAAAATCACACTGAGATACCACCTTACACCAGTTAGAATGGCCAAAATCAACAAGACAGGAAACAACAAATGCTGGAGAGGATTTGCAGAAAGGGGAACCCTCTTATACTGTTGGTGGGAATGCAAGTTGGCGCAGCCACTTTGGAAAAGTTTGGAGATTCCTGAAGAAATTAAAAATAGAGCTACCCTATGACCCTGCAATTGAACTACTGGGTATTTACCCCAAAGAAGCAGATGCAGTACAAAGAAGGGCCACATGTACCTCAATGTTCCAGCAATGGCCACAATCGCCAAACTGTGTAAAGAGCCAAGATGCCCTTCAACAGACAAATGGATAAAGAAGATATGGTCCATATATACAATAGAATATTATGCCTCCATCAGAAAGGACGAATACCCAACTTCTGCATCAACCTGGATGGGACTGGAAGACATTATGCTGAGTGAAATAAGTCAAGCAGAGAGAGTCAGTTATCATTTGTTTTCACTTACGTGTGGAACATAAGGAAAAACATGGAGGACACTGGGAGAAGAAAAGGAAGGTTGAATTGGGGGATATCAGAGGGGAGATGAACCATGAGAGCCTGTGGACTCTAGAAACAAACAGAGGGTTTTGGAGGGGAGGGGAGGTTGGGGGGTGAGTGAGCCTGGTGGTGGGTATTGAGGAGGGCACGTATTGCATGGAGCACTGGGTGTGGTACATGAATAATGAATCTTGAACACTGAAAAAATAAAATTAATTTTAAAAAAACTTGCATCTACATAAAGAAAGTATCAAAAAATAAATTAAGGCAAAATTTTTACTTTTCTTATTCTTAAGTGATTTAAAAGATAATTGCTTAAATTAATAGTAAATGTGTATTGGATGAAAACAGCATGCAGATAAGTGAAATGAATGAGAACAATGTCATACTGGATGGGAGGGAGGATTGGGAATGCAATGTTAGAAAGTACCTCCATTTCATGTGAAACAGCATTATGTTACTAGAAGCTAGTTAATTGCAAATGTATATTTCAAAATCTTGGGTAATCACTAGAATTTGCTTAAAGATATATAACTGATATGCAAAAATAGATAAAATAAGTCATATAAAATGTTCAATTAAAATCACATAAGGCAAAAAAAATTTTTTAAGATGGGAAAAAGTAACAACATATAATAGACACCAGTTAGAACACTGTAGATGTTGATGCAACAGTGTCAATAGTAGTTGTAAATGTGAACAGTCTGAATTAACCGACTAAAAGATGGTGTGCCAGAGTGGGGGAGGGAGGAATTAAAAGCAAGACCCAACTGTATGTTGCCTACCCAAAACCCACTTAAATATAAGGACTAAGATTAAAAGAGTAAGGCATACAGAGATATACTATGCAAACACTAATCAAAAGCAAGCTGTGGGTGCCAGGTGGCTCAGTTGGTTAAGTGTCTGCCTTCAGCTCAGGACATGATCTCAGGGTCCTGAGACTGAGCTCCATGTCAGGCTCCCTGCTCTGCAGGTAGTCTGCTTCACCCTCTCCCCCGCCCCTCCCCATTCTCTGTTTCTCTCTAATAATAATCTTAAAAAAAAAAAAAAAAAAAAAGCAAGCTGTACTACTACATCCAATGTATAAAAATTAACATAAGTCAAAGACCTAGCTATGGGAGCTAAATCTATAAAACTCTCAAAGTATCAGATTTAGCAATGGATAATTAGAAATGTCCCAAAAGCATGAATAAAAACCGAAAAGAAAAAAAAACAACAACCCATAAATTGAACCTCATTAAAATTAAAAACAACTGGGGCATCTGGGTGGCTCAGTTGGTTAAGCCTCCATTCTTGGTTTAGGCTTAAGTCAAGATCTCAGAGTCCTGGGATGGAGCCCTGTGTCAGCTCTGTGCTCAGTGGAGAGTTTGCTTCTCTGTTTCTCTCTCTCTCTCCCTCTCCCTCTGCCCCTTAGGCTTTCAAATAAACAAATCTATAAAAAAAATTAAAAACTGTGTAAAGAACATTATCATCAAGAAAGTAAAATGATAAGCTATAAAATGGGAGAAAATATTTGCAAATCACATATCTGTTAATAGCTTGCTATAAGTAGGTAATGAACTCCACGACATCTCGACAAAGTCAGCCCAATTAAAAATTGTGCAAGGACATAAATAGACATTTCTCCAAAAAAGATATACCTATGGCCAACAAGCACATGAAAAGATATTCTACTTCATTGGTCATTAAAGAAATGCAAGTCAAAACCATGAGATACCGCTTCACCCCCAGCAGATGGGCTATCAAAACAAGAACAAAAAACACTGTTGGCAAGGATATAGAGAAACAGGAACTACTGTATGTTGCTGGTGGGAATATAAAATGGGGAAGTCACTGTAAAAAACAGTTTTGGAGTTTCTTAAGAAGGTAAATAAAAAATTACCTTATGACCCAACAATTCTACTCCTAGGTATATACCAAAAAAAATTGAAAACAGGTACTCAAACATTTAAGAAAAAAATGGTAACAATTCTCAAAATCTTCAAGAAAACATACGTGGGAACACTTTTTTTTTTAAGAATTCATTTATTTGAGAGAGAGAGAGAGAGAGAATGAGAGAGTGAAAGAGAGAGCACAAGTAGGCAGAGCAGCAGGCAGAGGGAGAGGGAGAACCAGGCTCTCTGCTGAGCAGGGAGCCCGATGTGGTGCTTGATCCCAGGACCCTGGGATTATGACCTGAGCCAAAGGCAGCCACTTAACCAACTGACCCACCCAGGCACCCCATGAGGGAATACTTCTTAACTCACGTCTATGAGACCAGCATTATCCTAATACCAAACCCAAAGACATTACAAGAAAGTATAACTACAGAGCAGTATCTCTTATGAACACAGATGCAAAAACCCTCTACAGAATGTTAGCAAATTGAATGCAAAAATACATAAAAATAATTATAAACCACAATCAAGTATGATTTATTATTCCATGTATGGAAGGCTGGTTTAAAATTCAACAATCATCACTATAATCCACCACACATCAGTAAGTTAAATAAAAAAAATATGAATTGATAGAAAATCTGACAAGATCCAACACCTACTCACAATAAAAACTCACAGTAAACCTAAATGAAGGGAAACTCCCTCGATTTAATAATAATTTTTTAAAAATCGCAACCCTCAGGGCACCTGGGTGGCACAGTCAGTTAAGCATCCAATTCTTGGTTTCGGCTCAGATCATATCAGAGTCACAACATCAAGCCCTGCATTGGGCTCAGTCCTCAGCGTTGAGTCTGCCTGAGACTCTCTCTCCCTCTGCCCCTCCTACTTGTGCTTGCTCTTTAAGTAAATAAATCTTAAAAAAAAATCTGCAGCTCCCCCAATTACACCTAAAGTAATTAACAATAGAAAATCCAAAGCTTTCACTTTCCTATTCAACACTGTAGTGAAGTCCCAGCTAATACAATAAGACATGCAAAAGAAATAAAAGGCATAGAGATTGGGAAGAAAGCAATTAAACTGCCTTTTTATTATTATTATTAACAGAGGACATTATTTTCTATGGAAAAAAATCCTAAAGAATCATTAATATTAAAAAAAACCTCCCAGTACTAAAAAGTATAGCAAATTTGTAAGACAGAATGTAAATATATAAGTTGACTGTTTTCCAATATACCAGTAATAATTAGAATCTGAAATTTGGGGGGAAAAAAAAAAGCCTTTACAATAGCACCAAAACAAAAAAATCACTCAAGTAAAAGTCAAATATTAAGTATAGATAGGATCTACTGGAAAACTATAAATTGCTGATGAAAGAAATCAAAGAAGATATAAATAAATGGAGATACAGTCCATGTTCGTGGACTGGAAGATTCAACATTAAGGCATCAATTCTTCTCAGTATGTGCAGATTCAATGTAATTCCAATCAAAATCACCACAATCTATAATTGTAGATATCAACAAAGTAGTTCTAAAATCTATATGTAAGGACAAATGACCAAGAATAGCCAAAACGTAACAGTGAATAAAAACAAAGCTGGAGGATTTCCCACTATCAAACTTCAAGACTTACTATAAAGGCACAGTATTCAACAGAATAGTATCAGCCAAGGAACAGACACACAAATCAATGGAACAGAATAGAGGCCTAGAATTCGACTCACACAAAGATACTCAACTATATATATGAAAGTGGATTTTTTTTTAGTTAACATATAATGTATTATTTGTTTCAGGGGTACAGATCTGTGATTCATCAGTCTTACACAATTCATAGCAATCACCACAGCACAAACTCTCCCCATTGTCCATCATCACCCAGCCACCCTCTCCCTCCCCCCACCCCATGCCAACAACCCTGTTTGTTTCCTGAGGTTAAGAGTGTCTTATGGTTTGTCTCTCTCAGTTCATCTTGTTTCATTTTTCCCCTCCCTTCCCCTATGATCCTCCATCTTGTTTCTCAAATTCCTCGTATCAGTAAGGTAATATAACTGTCTTCCTCTGACTGACTTATTTCCCTTAGCATAATACCCTCTAGTTCCATGTCATTGCAAATGGCAAGATTTCACTTTTTTGATGGTTGCATAATATTCCTCTCTCTGTGTGTGTGTGTGTGTGTGTGTGTGTGTGTGTGTGTGTATGTACCACATGTACATTCTTTAACCATTCATCTGTTGATGGACATCTAGGCTCCTTCCATTGTTTGGCTATTGTGGACTGAAAATAGATACTTTTTTAAGATTTTATTTATTTGACAGAGACACAGCGAGAGAGGGAACATAGGCGGGGGGAGTGGGAGAGGGAGAAGCAGGCTTGCAGGAAGCCCAGTGTGGGGCTCAATCCCAGGACCCTGGAATCATGACCTGAGCCGAAGGCAGACGCTTAACAACTAAGCCACCCAGGCGTCCCTGAAAGTAGATATTTTTTCATAATTAACTGAAGCAAACTCATTTTCAAATGGTCTAAATTCAAATCTTCCAGATAATACTGATTAAACTCAATTTTCATTTTAATAACATCTTAATATGATAAATTATACCCTATATTTATACTTGAAGTATTTTGATAACTAGAAGCACAGAGGCATGAACTAGAACAATTTAATAACTATGTAGAAAGTGGTAACTAGGGATGCCTGGATGGCTCAGTCGGTTAAGTGTCTTTATTTGACTCAGGTCATGATCCCAGAGTCCTGGGATCAAGTCTCACATCAGGCTTCTGGCTCGGTAGGAAGCCTGTTCCTCCCTCTACTTGCTGCTTCTGCTGCATGTCTCTCTGACAAATAAGACCTTTAAAAAAAAAAAAAAAAAAGGTGGCAACTAGCTGATAGAACAATTTCACATGACCACCAGAAAATATTTCTTTCCCCAAACATTAGCAAGTCAGAAAAATAGTTAAAGAACATGCTTTCTGAACTTGTTCAAGTCTCAGCTTAAATGTTACTTTCAGGAGGCCTTCCTTGACCTCTAGGGTAGGTTAAGCCCCTTGTCATATAATTACACACAATGCTATACCTCCCTCTTTTGTAGACCATATTATACTTATGATTAATTACAGAGTGTCCACTCCAGAAGGTCAAAATCTTTTCCTATTCACTTAGTCTTTGCACAATGTCTGGCACAAAGTAGATGCTCAATAACTTAAGTTGAATTCAATTGCATGGAATATACATTTTCAGCCATTAGTAACAATGAAAAATCTAAAGAAACTTTCTATATATGCTTTTAAGTGTCAAAGAGAAAGTTTCATAAAATCTTGTCTTTTAAAAGGAAAAAATTAACTTTAAAAATCAAGATATTTTGCAAAAGAAAAACATACCTAGGGAGAAATGGGAACAACCAAAATTATCCAGCCATATCCCAGTGGTTCTCAACCTGATTGTACATAGAAGTCACCTGGAAAACTTTAATACCAATTTAAATGGACAAGGAGTAGAGCCCAAAGGATAAGCTCTCTCCACATGATTCTAATGTTCTATTAGGGTAAAATACAGTCCAAGACAAACAGCTCAAGAAAGTATATCAAACAAGTCTTAGAACTGTAAAGATCTCTACAAAAACAGGAAGTTGAAAGTAGATGAAAAAGGAAATGAACACTTTAGTACCAGTAGAATTTTAGTAATAAATGGAAAGTATTTATAATTGATAAGTGAAAATTTAAAAATGAACACAGTATTAAAAAAATTCATTTGTGAAGTAGACAATATGCTATGAAAACCAAAAGGAATCTACAGAGAATTTCACACTATCAAGAAAACGCTTTATACAAATTCATTCAGAGTCTACTACATGCCAAGCAAACTAGGCACAGGAAACAAATAAGAGGGCGTTTTCCAATAATAGTGTGGAGATGAACAGTAAGCCAAATGGAAAACAAAATTACTAAATTTCTATTCCCATCCTTGACTGAAATTAATTCCAGATGGACTGATAAATATAGACTGTAAAACTGTTACTCTAAAAAGACAGTATAGGAAAATACCTTTATGATTTTAGATTTAGAAAAGGGTTTCTTAAATAAGAAACAAAAATCAGGGACCCCTGGGTGGCTCAGTAGGTCAAAGCATCTGCCTTCAGCTCAGATCATGATCCCAGGGTCCTGGGATGGAGTCCTGAATTAGGCTCTCTACTCAGAGGTGAGCCTGCTTCTCCCTCTGTCTACCACTCCCCCTGCTTGCGCTTGCTCCCTCGCGTGAACTCTCACGCTCTGACAAATAAATAAATCTTAAAAATAAAAAAATCAGTAAGCGTAAAGGGAAAGACTGATATTTTTAACTACATCGCAATTAAGACTTTTTATTCATAAGACACTATTTAAAGAAAGGAGATAGGCCACAAATTTGGAGATCTTAAGATCTAACCACATAAATGGTAACAAATAAGAAGTATTTATAGAGTTGGTATCCAGAATATATAAAGACATTCAGAATAGAGATTTCCTATAAGTCAATTTCTTTTTTCTGAATTCTGAACACTACATGAAAAACCCACAGGATAATTTGTCTCTGGATAATGTTATCTCCTTCCAGAGAAGACTTACATTTGCTTTTGGCAAACACCTAGCCTAAGGGCACTGGCAATTGGTTTTTAATTAAGCTTAATGAATGCAATCAGGGATTTGAAACTGGACTTTAGTCTTTGTAAAAGCCAGTTTACTCCCAGCTCACTGCCACTGCTAGTGTACCCTTTTCAGAGACTCAACCAAAAGCCTTTGGAATTTACCTGAATCCCAGATCACTGGTATGCCCTGAACTCTAATCTCTGAACTATCTAACCACAGGGTCTGCGAAGAACTCCACTCAAATTCTCAGTTTCTGAACCACTGCATTAGAACTAGAGGATCTCTTTAGTGGGAAAGTGGTCCCAAATGATTGGGCTCATGTAATTGAACTTCCCTTTTCTCTGGGATTTTGATTTTGCAGTTCTTTACTGCTTTGATAATTTTAAGTAATTACAGTTAGGCTTTTTATCTAGCTCTTTTAGTTATTTTTGGCAGAAGGGCTGGTTCAAAACAACCTAGTCTCTAATCACCTCATTTTTATTTTTTTTAAAGAACGATGTCTTAGCTCTATTCACTTAAAAGGCCTAGAAGCAAGAACACTCCAGTAGCAATAAGTACCATGAGCACCTAAATTTTGGTTTCTAAATACCATTACCACTAAAAGAAACCAGTGCTCCTTAGAGAAATGGCTGATTCCATGTCCCAGGCTAGGAGGTTCTAATCACACTGCTATGGACAACATTTATGTACCCCCAAAATTCCTATGTTAAAACCTAATCCCCAATGTGATAGTGTTTGGATGTTGGGCCTTAGGGAGTGACTGGATATGAGTGCAAAGCCCTCATGAATGAGTCTAGTGACCTTACAAAAGTGACCCCAGAAAGCCCGATTCCTCCTTCTGCCATGAGGACACAGTGAAAAGACAGCCATCTATAATTGGGAACCTGGCCTTAGACTTTAGTCTCCAGAATCGTGAGAAATAAATTTCTATTGGGTATAAGCTACCTAGTCTATAGTATTTTTTACAGCAGCCCGAGCAAACTAAAACAGGCATATGTATATATAGTGAAAACCCACTTTTGACCCTCAGCTACCTAACACCTCTCCCTAAAGGCAATCTCTGTAAACTGGGATTCTGTGTATCCTTCAAGATTTAAAACATACATAACACTAGAAATTCACCAAAAGGAACAAATAGCTTAGGTCAAAATGTGCCTACTGTGATCACTGTCAGGAGGATATACAGAAGGACAAGTAGGTTATACTTCAAATGTGTAACTGTTCTCTCATTATCTCTACTTTTGTTCATCAAGCAAATATTTGATAGACACCTTACTCTTACTAAGGGAATTCAACACTATGCTGACTCAGTGAATGATAAAAACATGATCCTTGCTCTCAAGCTTATAATTTTGCTGAGTGGACAAAGTAGAAAAATATTCTCCCAGGATAACCTTTTCTCTGTTTTCCTTGATCTCCGGAATTCTCTCCAAAACTGAACTCTGTGGTGCCTTCCCCTCTACCATCAGTATCCCATCAAACCTACTGTTTTCCTGAATTCTCTCATTTTCAGTTCATGGTACCAAACTGAGGGGAATGATAGGTTTCCGTTTAACCTCACCTCCAGTCAACCCTAAGAATCAGCTTTGCACCCTTATTCCATACCCAGTAGTATGTCAGCAAATTCCAACCATATCTCCTAAGTATTTCTAAAATTCATCCTATCCTCGCTATCCTCATACTTCCACTATTAGACCAGCATCATCTCTCACCTGGACCACCAACTGGCCCCCATACCTAATTCTCCTCCCTCCAATTCTTGCTCCAAACCACTATTCTGAATGTTTCCCCTCTTTCCTAATCCTATACTAACTACAGCATCCATCTGACTAATGCCTCTTGTGATTAAGATCTAGATACCCTCCCTGATCAGATCTTCTTCCCCACTCTGAACAGTTAATCACTCCCTCCACTGTGACATCACAGACCTTGTACATACTTAATCATTGCCCTTATTTACTCTAAAATGTAAGTATTTATTCACATGCCAGTCTCCCCCAGTAAACTTGGTATTCTTTGATGTTGTCATCCAGTGTCTTTTTTTTAATTTTATTTTTTATTTTTTCAGTGTCTTATTTTGAAAACCTGGTATCCAACCCAATACACACGAAAATATCTCAATAAATGTTTATTGTATGAACTAAATGAAACCTTCTCTTTTTCTCCATCTCCCTGTCTCATCTTCTTTTTTTCTGATAGCAACACACAACCATGAGAGATGACTTAGTTTAAGGATATAAGTTAGTCTTATGATTTAGGAATTCTGATGCCATGATTGTACTACTCTATCCAAAGGCTAAATTAGCAAAATCCCTATGTAAGGACAGCACAATTTTCCAGCAGTACCTCAAGTCCAACAGAAGAATCTCTTTCCAACACAATATCATGTCCTCTTGATTCCCATCACAACATAGTCACAGGTTTCTAATTACAAGGCTCTTTCATCCTTAGCAGCCCCAATCCACTCTTCACGTGGGCAATTTATGGTAGAACAAGATTCACTACTAAAACGTCTCCATCAGTGCGTTGGAGATACCTATGGGGCAATAACTTTCGTCTGTATGGCTCCTAAAGTAGCTGTAATATTTCCCTGATGTATCCCTTGAAACATGTTCATCTTAGGGCTATTTGGCTTTAGAAATATTTGACCACCAATTAAATAATACTAGAAATTCCACAAACAACCAAGAACCAATTCACAGGAAGGAGATGTGTGGAAAACATGACAGTAAAGGGCCAAATAATTTCTGATCACCCCAGCCTGGGAATGATCAACCGCTGAGTTCCTATAACTGTTTATATAGTACCCAATCCAGACTTGTTCTTGAAATGCTTATCTTACTTGATAGATGATACATTCCTTGGCTGTTTATTTCATCTTTATAATATCCCACTGGCAGGCATCATTTTTTTTTAAAGATGTATTTATTTATGAGAGAGAGAGTAGAGAGAGAAACCCAAGGAGATTCCACACTGAGAAGAGAGTCCTGCACGAGGCTCAATTCCACAACCCACAAGATCATGACCTAAGCGGAAACCAAGTGTTGAATGCCCAACTGACTGTGCCACCCAGGGGCCCCCTGGCAGGCATTTTTTAAAAACTAATCTCATGAATTTTAACCCTAAAATTTTCTGGTGTTGATTTACCTTCCTAGGTAGGCTACCCTACTAGAAGAGTTTTCTGACATCATGTTCTTAGCAATTATATTTATCATTTTAAAATACTCTAAGTGTTACACAAGAAACACATATACAAGATATCAGTTTAAATAGTAAGGGGACTGTTTCATTAGTTTTATTAGTTTATTAGTTTTATTAATAAGATTAGAATCTTATTTTATGAATGGCAAAGCTAAGGTCAAACACTGAAGGAAAATAATCTTTGCCTAACATCAAAAATACACTTCTACAATAACAAGCATCTTTAAACACATACACACTACAAAATGCATCTAGGGGCGCCTGGGTAGCTCAGTGGGTTAAGCCTCTGCCTTCGGCTCAGGTCATGATCTCAGGGTCTTGGGATCGAGCCCCACATCGGGCTCTCTGCTCAGCGGGGAGCCTGCTTCCCCGTCTCTGCCTGCCTCTCTGCCTACTTGTGATCTTTCTCTCTGTCAAATAAATAAGTAAATAAATAAATAAATAAATAAAATAAAAATGTGCATCTATATTGTATGGTGACTAACATAACACAATTAAAAAACCCAAAAGAAAAAACCCAAAAAACAAAATGTGCATCTATATAATGCTCTACAGCTTACAAAGTAATGTCACACACTCTTACCTCATTTAAGCTCCACAATTTTTACTTTACCAGGGAGTAAAACTGAGTAAGCTGCCTACAGAAATTAAAATTTATAGAGGATGCAGTGTTCTAGGACCCATGGTTAACAAATATAACCAATATTAACACACACATTATGTGTCAGCAACTTCATGATGTAGGACACTGGTTTTTAAAAACATGCCTGCAAAAGCTGAACAGGTGAGATCATTAATTAAACGAAGGATTTCAGATTTGGGTTTTTTTTTCATTATGGGTAAATCTGTACTGGGTGGGGGCGCCTGGGTGGCTCAGTGGTTTAGGCCTCTGCCTTTGGCTCAGGTCGTGATCTCAGGGTCCTGGGATCGAACCCCGCATCGGGCTCTCTGCTCGGAGGGGAGCCTGCTTCCTCCTCTCTCTCTGCCTGCCTCTCTGCCTACTTGTGATTGATCTCTCTTTCTCTCTGTCAAATACATAAATAAATAAAATCCTTAAAAAAAAAAAAAATTTGTACTGGGTGTTGTAAAGCAATGCTTCTCAAACTTTAGCGTTCACACAAATCACTGAAGATCTTGTTAGAATTCAAATTATGATTAAAAAGTTCTTGGGTAAGGCCTCAGATTTCTAACTAGCTGCTAGGTGATGCTGACGGGGCAGATCTGCACTTGGGTGGCCAAGCTGTAGAATATATAAAGAACTAACCCTAACTAGCACTACTAAAAAACTTAACATTTTTTCATCTTCCATGACCCTGAAGTGAAACTTTCATCATCCTATTAGACAAGACTAAGGCACAAAGAAATGAGCTTTCCTAGATCACAACGTTTAGTCTATGGGGAACCAGGATTCAAACTTAAGAAGACTGGTCCCGCAGGGCAGTCAACGGCTACACGTTACCCCATTATCTCAATTTACAAGTAGATCCAGAATTCGAAGCCAGGTCCTGAGTTAGCCTTAGTACCGTCCCCACGAGTCGGGTCCCTACTACAATTAACGTGTCTGCAATCAACATAATGTAGGGCAAGGAAAGAGGAAAGAGACCCTCCCACTTAATAGAGCAGGGCAGAGGGAACGGGCGGCGGTGGCGGTGACCCCTGAAGACCACTAGCAGGTCAGCCAATTGTCCGGAGTCGGGCGTTAGAGGCGGGGCGTCGGCCAGGGAAAGGTTCCGGGCGGGATGTACCAACGCGCGCCGGGGAAAGGCTTTCCAGCGGCCAGGACCGCCTTGCTACCTGCGCACCCAGTGCCGGGGCTCAGAAACTCCTTATTCGGCCCTTGGCCCCTCTGTGGAGTTCTGACGGAGCAGGGCTCTCTTTAACAACAGCCGCCTCCTTAGTGGTTCTTCCTCTGGCCCCTCGGTCGAGTGGAAGGCCCCGGAAATGGGGGCCGAGCGGCACCTGGCCAGCCGGGAGGGAGAGTGGCCAGTAGCTTACGAACTCCACTAAGCCCCCACGCAAATCTCCCGACTCTTTTGCCATCACGGTAGCACTTACCAGCTCTTTGGGCGGCTTCTCCTGGGTTTTCCCAAACAGCCCCATGGCGAGCCGAACTCGTCTTGCCCCTTCCGGCTTTCCGTTCCCTGCGCCGAGGCAGGTCACGGGCAGCCGCCTGGGCGGGGCAGGCGACGGGGAAGGAGCCCAGGCTCCCAGAAAAAGGAGCGGCCGCAGGGAGAGTCGTGCGCATGTGTCCGGCGCATGCGCAGAATTGAGCTGGGCGGAGTTTCGTCAGAAAGATTGTTGCCATTGCGCAACTTCTGGGAGGGGATTTGTAGATGATTCCGACGAATTAGGCGTGTTTTAGTCAGGGGTGGAAGTGATTACTTTGGAAGATATTAATTTATTAACTACACGTGGTGATTGCAGCTGCTCCTGATGCTTCCACTAAACCTGTATGTTGTTGCACAGAAATCTGTATCTCCCCCTAGACGGGGTCCATTTACAACCATTTTCCGAAAGGCGTGTATCTCCTAGGCACATCCAAATACAGCAAGCCAGAAATGACCCCTTCTTCCTCCCTCTATACCTACTCCTCCCCTGTGTTGTCGCCCCCATCACCTAAGCATTCTAACCTGGGCATGATCTTCTCTCCTCCTCTTACCAAGTCCCAACAATGGTAACTTCTCAATGTGTTTGAACTCCCGCCGTCTTCTCTCCGCCCAAGTGTCAGGGTTCACGCCAGCGTCATTTCCAACGTGGATGACTCCTACCTGGCATTTGTGTGTGTGTCTTCCTATACGCCACATGGACCATGACCTTAATCAAATTCTCAAAGGTATTTGTGATTAAAAAGGACTAGACTCATTTTAGCCTGGCAAGCTGATTGAACCTACGCAGTGCGCTGATGGTTGCTGTCATTACCAAACGTCTTGGTGAAGAGACCACTCATTTAGGGCCACAACCCCATACTCCATCTCTTGTGGGAGTGTAAAATGGTACAACCACTTTGGAAAGATTTTGGTAATTTCTTAAAATGCTAAACATACACCTAACTTATGCCATTCCACTACTAGCTAGTGGAAATAAAGCGTAGTGGAGATAAAGACGTGAATGGCTGTTCATAGCACCTTTATTTGTAATAGCCAAAAACTGGAACTAGTCCAAATGTCCATCAAAAGATGAATGGATAAATCAGTAGTGATAGTTCCATGCAAAGGAATACTACTCAGCAATAAAAATGAACAAACTATTGATACATGTAATAACATGGATGAATCTCAAAATAATTATGCTGAAAGAAGCCAGAAAAAAAAAAGAGTACCTCCTGTAAGAATACATTTATATAGCATTCCCAAAAATGCAAACGAGTCTATAGTGACAGAAAATAGCTCAGTGGTTGCTAGGGGATGGGTTAGTTTAGAAAGAGTCAGGAAGGAGAGACTATAGAGACACAGAAGGAAGCTTTTGGGGGTGATGGATATTTTGATTGCCGTGGTTTCACAGATGTATACAATGTCAAAACAAATGGATACTTTAAATACGTGCAGTTTATGTCAATCATACTTCAATAAAGTTCTTTTTAAAATAGTAGTACAAAAAAATAAATAAAATAGCAGTACAGGTTCATCGTAAAAATTAAAATCCCATTCTTAGTTCCTCAGGGGAAAAGTTCTCAAAGGACCTTATAATTAAATTATTATAATTATAAGGGCACCTGGGTGGCTCAGTTGTTTAAGTGTCTGCCTTCTGTTCAGGTTATGATCCCCGAGTTCTGGGATCAAGCCCTGCATTGGGCTCCCCACTCAGTGGGGAGTCTGCTTCTCTCTCTGCCTTTCTCTGCTCATGTCCTCTCTCTCACTCTCTCTCTCAAAGAAATAAAATCTTTAAAAAATTATTATAAGGATACATAGTGTGAATCATTTGAGATCTTTTCCTTAGGAGAATATACTTTTATATTTTTTTTCTCTGTTGAGATCATTCCATACGTATTGTTTTGCAATCTCCTTTTTAAAAAAGATTTTATTTATTTATTTGACAGAGACACATCAAGAGAGGGAACACATGCACGGGGAGTGGGAGAGAGAGAAGTAGGCCACCCGCTGAGTCGGGAGCCTGGACTCCAGGACCACGACTAGAGCCAAAGGCAGACACCCAATGGCTGAGCCACCCAGGCACCCGTGCAATCTCCTTTTTTTAAGAAAAAATTTTACATAAGATGATATGATACTTTATGTGGAAAATCCAAAAGACTCCACTCCAAGACTGCTAGAACTCATCCAGGAATTCAGTCAAGTGTCAGGACATAAAATCAATGCACAGAAATCAGTTGCATTTCTATACACCAACAGCAAGACAGAAGAAAGAGAAATTAA
>JAQQSY010000971.1:0-14715 GCA_028646535.1 Procyon lotor | reverse complement strand
AGCTGCGTGACCTTGGGCAAGGAATGCTGAAGTCTTCGTGTCTTCACGTGAAAAATGGAGATAACTAACTCTCCGATGTGTGTTTGTGACAGATATCAGAAAGCACTGTACACACTGAACAGCAGTATGTAAATACGTCATTAACAATGATGGCTCCAGAAACACTGCTCCCTTCTATCAGCCCACCTGATTCTCTATCAAAGTCTTACACATAATACGCTTGATTTGTTCCTGCAATGAATCATCTCCTTACAAAAGATTTTCACCAATGCCAAATGAAAAATTTTCCATTAAGGGCTTTCTAGACGCCCTTCGTTCATAACAGTTACAAATACAAATCAGCGAAGTAGGAGGCTCTGTTGTGGGAGAGAAGAGATTTTTTTTAAGGTCGGAAATTCCCCTCAAGCTAGCCTTCTTCCATCAGAGACAGAGGAGTGATCTGCCTCGGCTGGTTCTACGGTATTTATCATCTGTATTCAAATAGATGGTCCCCCCTGCACAAACCACAGACCTGGGAGCTCCCTGGATCACATCACCATCATTCCTGACTTGCAAGCTCTCCTTGTTTCCCCTGGTCTGAGACATCCCGCTGCGGAACCCGGAGCCCATTTTCCACCTGGGAAATTGCTCCTGACACCATCTTGCCTAGAATCAACGTCATCCCCTCTATTACAAAACCATCTGCTTCCCAGCCTTCAACACATCATGGCTTTTGTCTCCTCTCCTGTTATATGTGTCCTTGTGAGGTTAGGACCAATTCCTTTACTGACAGCTTAGTTGGGCACTGGAAAGTATGTGCGTTCCATCTACCATTTTTAATCAGAACTCTATGTTTGACTCAAATTTTTGTTGTAAAGCACTTTCCCGTATTATGTCACTCAGGACACGGTGGTACAATTATTTTTTCTCATTTCTGCATTTCTCTCAGTCTCTTGGTTCCTCGAAGACAGGGACCAAAGTCCTTCTCGTCCCGTGTCCCTAGAACATGGCATAAGTCTGGCATACAGTAAATGGCTGGAGTGTTCACATTCATTGATGCCCCTTCTTGAGTCCACACCAATAGCATGGCCCATCTCCTCGCCGGGGAAGTACCTTCTAGGCCTCTGGCCATTTTCCTCTGGTCCATTTGCTTTTCCATTAGATAATTAAGATAGGAGTGAGGACAGAGGGACTACCGGCCAAAACTCCGGGGCATCCCAGTTTCCAGCTGGGACTGGGCATCAGCTAGGCAGGGTGCCCTAATTCTAGAGTAGTCTAAGAGCAACAAGGAACACACACTCTCAAGTCTGACTCCCCAGCCCTTAGCCCAGCTCCATTACTCACCGACAGTGTGATCTGAGGCTAGTTAACTCAATCTCTCTGTGCCTTGGGCTTTCCCATGTGAAAACCAGAGATGGTAACAATCCCGTCCTTACAGAGACGTTGGAAGTATAGCAACAGTGCCTGACACACTATACGGGCTTTACGAATTCTAGTTACAACTTCTACTACCTTTAAGCTGTAAATCAATATACCTTTAAGCAGATCCAGTGGGTCTCCAAAATCTAGAATGATGTAGTTCTCTGCCGCAATGCTCTGCCCAGGGCTGGAGCCAAGGAAAAAGCAATGTGGATCCTCAGTGAAGACTTAACTCTATCTAGCTGATAAGTGTATTGTGCCTTTCAAATGACCCACTCCGAACTCCTTTCACCTGCATGGGTGGCACAGAAGCAGGACAATGTACCTGCTTTCTTTATATTAAACTTCAAGACAATCTTGGCAGAAGTCAGGGAAATGACTTGGACAACATCCGCAGATCTAACAACTCTTGGATTCTAAGATCTACGAAATAGGGGGAAAAAAGGGGTCCCTATTTATTATCTCTCAGGACATTTTGAAGAGAGTTACAAAGCACTTTTGAGGTGCTAAAGGAAAAAAAGAGGTGCCAAGAGAAAGATATTAATAGTGTTGTGGGCTATGGAGAACAACTTTTTCCACACTCATTCTGCATGTGTGGTATATATCACTTCCCCAAGAATAACTAGGGCTATTTTTGCATCCAGATTGCACTGTAAGCTCATTGTTACTAGGTCAGCCGTCACCTCTCTCGTCTTTCTCAGACTTGCTATTTTCCAACTTAAAACACTATGTCCTAAACAGGTAGACCTCGACAATTGATTTTAGTCTCTCCTGGGTCATCCTGAAGCCCAGGCCAGTCTGATTGTTCAGACGTCTACGTTCAGCATAACTTCTACCATCTGCTCAATCTACGGTGAAAACTCCAAGCAAGAAAGGTCCTGGATAAGACTTTGCTAGCATACTCCTGACCACAAATTCCTGGCTTGATTATTCGCTGAAGATATGCACAAGTTTTTCTTCCTTTCTACATTCTTGGGGGGTTGGGGGGAGGCAGGGCGGGCATTCCTGGTACAGGTGAAACATTTATCACGTGTGGAAGATTGCAAAAATGCCAGAATCCTTTACTCCTCCACCTTGTGTCCACATCCTCTGTAACGTGAGTCTGTACACCCTTTCATTAAGACTTGGGGTCTATGATGGCCTGTGACTTGCTTTTGACTAATAAAACGTGGTGGGGATGCTATAGCAATTCTCAGTCTAGTGCGCAAGAGGCTTTGCACACTGCTACTTGCTCTCTTGTGATCTCTGCATCCTCCTTTCAACAAATGGCTGGCCCACTGGATGAGGAGAGAATGTGCAGACTAAAGCCAAGTTTACCCCAGAGCTGGGACAGAGCCCATCCAAAATCAGTAAAACTACAAACCCAGCCTACAGCTGACCATGAACAGACGAGGGTGTCCAGTTAGCCCAGCCTAGATTGCCATCCTGCAGAATAAGGAGTTAACGAATGACTGTTGTTTTTAGCCGCCATATTTTGGGGTGTTTTGTCATGCAGCATTACTGAGGTCACAGGTTACAGATAGACTAGGGGAGTGAGGACATCATGGAATCCTCATTTTGCCTGGCTGATACATTCTCCCTCCTCCTCTTGAGTAAGGCGGCACAACTCTTTTTGGTTCCACCCGTAGTCTAGAACATTGGGTTGGTGGCTTCAAGAAACTCGTGTCTGAGGGATTTCTTTAAGGGTGGCCTTCCACTTTTATTGCTCTGAAAGCCTTCGTAATAAAATTAAGACTAACGTTAACAGAACACAGACTGCGTGCAGAGCACCAAACGCTAAGAGCCCTAGAGGTGTCAACCCCTTTGAGCCTCGCAACAACCTAGGTGACAGAGACTATCACTACTTTCCCTTGTATGAAGGAAGAAACAGAGACTCAGCCAAGTCCAACACAGTCCCAAGACCCCACAGCTTAAGTGGCGGAGGGCTAGAATACGAACCCAGGCATTCTGGCTCCCAAGGCGTGTCCTTACCCACCGAGCATCCTGCCTGTCTCCTCGAAACACATCGGTAATGTGTACGCACCCGTGCAAGCATGAAGAACAGAGGCGCTCACGGAAGGAGCCGGCCTTACCCGAGCCTGATGCAGAAGCATAGTCATCATCATCAATAGGATACACTCCCGAAGCTTCTTCGATGGAGCTGTTGTCGAGGTACATGTCTTTATCAGATGTCAGCTCTGCTCTCTGAGAAAAGAATGAGAAGGGATTCAGGATGGAGAGAGATCGGAAACATGCTCGTTCAGCTGACTGTTCAGGTTTACGCCCCAGTGACCACCCCTCTCTCCTCCAGTCCTTTGAAGCCACATTTCCGGCTCTCCCCCCACTTCCTGAGGACATCCTGATCATGTGGATTAAGTCACAGGCAAACCTCCCACCCCCACCAAGGGAAGCTTCCATAGCCTAATCCAGGAGAACGAAACAGCTCAGAGACCTAAGCACCTATCAGGGGCTTATTTCACTATATTCCACTAAACCCGTCTGAGTTTCGGTGGTCCCAGTGCTAGTTATAAGCCAGCGCAGGCATTCTCTCTGTCACAAAGTCACTGTGAGGCTCCCTTGCTAGAGAACTACCAAACACTCAGATTATTTTATTTATTTATTTTTAAAGATTTTATATATTTATTTGACAGAGAGAGAGATTACAAGTAGGCATAGAGGCAGGCAGAGAGGGGGAGGGAAGCGGGCTCCCTGCTGAGCAGAGAGCCTGATGTGGGGCCCGATCCCAGGACCCTGAGATCATGACCTGAGCCAAAGGCAGAGGCTTTAACCCACTGAGCCACCCAGGCACCCCATCACACTCAAGATTATTTAAGACTTTCTTCCGGATAAACACAACGGTATTGCCCACACTGAGGCCAAATCATCTCCCAGGGAGCCATCGAGACCCGCCAAATGTTTGCAGGCCTAGCCACGCTCTGGGCTTTGTCACTGTGGCCGAGAGCTCCCCAGGTGTCTCGGCAGCCGGACCCGTGCAGACGCCAGGTGGGGAGGGCACCCTGCAGGCAGCAGCCCCCAGGGGCTTTCATCTGGCAAGAGCCAAAGCCCTCCCCGAGCCCGTGTCTGAGGTTCACTGGCTTAGCGGAGCCTTAATGACAAATGCAGATAAAGCCACAGGAGCACATTCTTTTTATATTACTGGCACTTGCAACCAGCAAATCACACACTTCACATGGAGAGGGATCATTCTCAGAGTAGGCCAGCTTCACAGCTTCTTAGCTCTTCTTAAGCGTTTCTGTATTAAAATTCGACATCATCCTGTCCTGGGCAGAAGAGTTACTCACATGAATGGGAGGCAGAGTAGACGTATCATTTTTTTTTTTTTTAAGATTTTATTTATTTGACAGAGAGAAACACAGCGAGAGAGGGAACACAAGCAGAGGGAATGGTAGCAGAAGTAGGCTTCCTGCCGAGCAAGGAGCCCCATGCGGGGCTCGATCCCAGGCCCCTGGGATCTGACCTGGGCCGAAGGCAGACGCTTAACGACTGAGACACCCAGGCACCCCCATATCATTTTTTTTTAAACTGGTTTTAGTACATTGATATTTTCCCACCAGTGTCTCAGGAAAACCCAGAAACAAAGCAGACGATCAGATTCTAAACATTTGTGTTCAGAAACAGGCAACACTCATTATTGTCCTATTATTAAGTATTAAATTGAATGTCTGCCCCTAAGAGGAATTATTAAAAAAAAAAAAAAAAAAGTCTCCCTTACTACACTGGCTCTCCTTAGATTTCTTCTTAAAATAAAACTCTGTTCCAGTGGGCGCCGTGACTGGAACCTTCCTAGGAGGACAAACGGGTCCAGCGCTCCCCAACGGCACTCCTCTGTCCTCTCGGGTTTCGGCGGCTGCCCAGAGGAGCTGAAGTCTCGTAAACCTGAGCCCGTGTTCTCCACCAGCCCCCGGTGCCAACCGGCAGAAAAGCACGGGAGCTTCCTTTGAGCTTACCGCACAGGCACGTTGGGCGCGGAGACCCTCTGGGCTGCTGCTTTTGTGGGGTAGGCACCGAGGGACCACCCTGAGTCTAGAGCCTGGGGGCAGTGTTCTGCTAGAATGGGAAGAGCTGACCTCTGCGATCAGAGCCCATCCTGCATCACACGGGTTTCCAAGGCCACCATCACCCTTCCAGGCAGTAAATTCCCAAAGCCCGTGAACCGAGTCAGGATGGTTCCACAGCCCTACAATCACCTTAACTGACCTCTTGCCGACTCTCCGCTGCTCTGAGGGCGAGGACTGTACCTCCCCTCCCATCTCTCTAACCCACCCCTGCTCCCCACAATCACAGTACCTAGTGTATATGTATATACAGATGCTCAGTAAGTGCTGCTCGGGCTGTTGCGGCTCGCACTGGAATGCAATTTTCAGTCCTGCTTATGTTAAACTCAGTCCTGTGACGGTCATCTGGAGGACCGTCTCCTTTTTTTTTTTTTTTTTTAAAGATCTTATTTATTTATTTGACACAGAGAGAGATCACAAGTAGGCAGAGAGGCAGGCAAAGAGAGAGGGGGAAGCAGGCTCCCCGCCGAGCAGAGAGCCCGATGTGGGGCTCGATCCCTAGACCCTGAGATCATGACCTGAGCTGAAGGCAGAGGCTTTAAGCCATCGAGCCACCCAGGTGCCCCCCATCTCCTTCTTTTTCTCAAATTCTGCCTAGAAAACAGGCTCTGATGTCCCCAGTCCCTGGCAGTCCTCTGGTTGTGCACTGCGATTTTGGATTTTATAGCATATGAACTATTTGATCCCTGAATGGTTACTGTTATTTCTCATTGTTTCATGTGTATTTATTTTATCTTGCCCCTCAGCTGGGTACAACTTGCTGAAGGCAGGTTTCAACAACCTTACATGCTCCCTGCCTCTCTCAAAGTGCGTGGGTACTCAATAAATATTTGATTGAGATTGCCTAAAACAAATTGGCCTTTGACTCGGGTTTCAGAGTTAACACATGGCACGGGACCTCCAGGATTCCTACAGTTAAGATCTCTCCATTCTAAGCCTGGGAGATCGTCTGCCCCAAACCTCTCCTACACATTGCATTGCCCAAGCATCTCCTTAAATAACCTAGAGTCTAAAATGTGAGTCAAAGAATCTTTTAACATAGGAGAAACCCATTTGTCTTTTCTTAACATTTGTTTTATTTTCCTCTGGGCTCTGTCCAAGACGTTGGAGGTGGCGAGGGTACTTAATCCCTACGGGTAACCTGAATTTCTATTCATTAGGTGAGTCAGCTGTCGGTTCTGACACATCTGTCACAACAGGCAGAGAGGCCAATCACGCCTCCCAGGGAATTCTGGCCACCGCACAGCTCAACCACACTGGGTAGCCGGACTTCCCCCAGGACAACCCTCTGAGGAAGCCGGCCTGCCGGAGCCGCTACCGGACTTGGGGTTAGAAGCGCGGGTGTGTCAGGAAAAGGTGGCTTGCCCTCAGCCATTCGGAGTCCAGTCCAGTTCGGAGGCTCCAGCATGGTTGCGGGGCGGACGGGACATTTCACAGGTTCAAGGACGACTAGAGGTACTTGGCTCCTCCATCCTCCAGGGTTGTGCAAATAATTGTGACATCAAAGCCATAGTCATCTCCTGCTCTGATGTCAGGGGCACCAAGCAGGGAGGAGGAATTACCAAAATCCTTCCACAGAGTCTAGTATCATAACAAGCTGGGCCCTTCCCACTCTGCAGCAGAGAATGCTCAAAGAATACCTCCACTCTCTTTCCTTTAAACAAAAAAAAAGACCTTTCCAAACATGACAAATGCCTTTGGTGGGGACCCTGCACTCCGGGCTGAGAGAGTTTCTGTACTCGCCATGCCCAGAGAGAGAAATGGATCGTGCACGAACACTCTCCTGGGGCGAGATGTGCATCTCTCAAAAGCTATGGAAAGGGGGTGATTCAAGATGCCTGCTTTTACACCCAGCCAGGTGTGGCCTGCTGCGCTAAGCAGAAAACCCCAGGACACACTCTGAGCACCCTCTTGCCCAGCGAGACAGAGCCGCTGGATGGACTGCGGGAATGGGGACAACATTCACGCAGGCACAGCCCGGCTGCTCAGAGCAGCAGGCCAAGCAGAGGATTTCGTAACCACGTTGTTTCATTTGGGACTGACCCTTTCTGTGAGGCTGTGCCAATCCTGTTAGCTAACAAGGGCTCAGAGTACGAGCTGGAAGACAAACAGAGCTGGTCTTTCAGACCTTTCCCCCTCAGCTGATGCAAGATGGGAATCCAGGAGAGCAGAGGGAAGTTGTGGAGAGGCACTCAGTACCTCGAGGAAGAAAATCTGCAGACCAAGGTAGAGCCTGATGCTTCCTGCCTGCTTCAGCCCCGGGCCCTGGAAGCCCTGAATGGCCTCTAAGGAGGATGCTATGCAGTTCTTCTCGGAGGACGCACCACTGCCTCCGTTTGGTATCCCCACGATGCACAAAGGCAGACAAGATACACATCTGCTTCCCTAACTCCCTCTCCTCCTCCTCCCGCCCCCAAACTGCAGCAACCACAGCATGCTGGGCCTGGACCATGAATTACCAGGGTCTCTCCTCTCTGGGTCACTGGCTAAGTCTTTGTGTTTGAATCCATTCTCTGCAGAGGGACCACGCTTAAATGCCACCGTATCACTCCCAACTAAAACCCTACTATTGGTTCTCTGTCGCCTACAGGATGGAATTAAAACTCCTTAGCTTTGAAAGGAGTGCTTTCACCCTCGGGTCTCACCGGTACTTCCGGTGTCGGCTGCTGCCACTTCCTCTACCCAACCCCCACCCCCCAGGCTCCACGACAAACTCAAGAGACCTGGTCACACCGGTTTCCTTTACATAAGACCTCTGCAAGGAAATAAATTCCTCTAAGGATGAGAAATTGAGGAAAGCAGTGGTGATCTAGGCCTTCCATACTTGGCGGAAGATGAAAACCACTATTTTGAGAGAATGATTTAGCCCAAACTCCCACGGTAGCTGTACTATAAATGAAGAGAGGAATGTTAATTCAGCCCAAAACCATAAAAGACCAGTGCACGGATCTTGGTTTTCAGTGCCATCACCAACCTGTCTATTCGTGAGACAGCAACTGTACAAACTACATATCGGACTTTCTCACATAGATAAAGCCTACCTTGAACAAATATTATGTTTCAAACTGCCAGTGTAGAAATCAGTTATTTAGAAATCTGAGGTCTTCCTTGAAAGATACACTGCCTTATCTACTAGATGAATGTCCTCTAACTGCCTTAAACTAGTGCAAACGATAAACAGTGGTCAAGATAATTAAAGCTCAGAGCAGCAGGTGTTAAATTCACTTTACGGTTTCAACTTAGGTTAATAACAAAGTCAGAAAGTAGAAAATCTAACTATTTATGGACACCAGACATCCCTGCAACTGACCTTCAGAAAATCAGCCTTTGGACATAAAAATAAAATATTCATGTGGCCTACTATTACATTCTGTATCACATCATAGAAAACAAACACACCTAGAGGATGCTCTCAGTTTTAGGATAAAGGCACATCTAGTCCCTACTTAGACTCAAATGTATATTAATTTTTACGGTGATTACAAAGTGCCAAAGTGGCTATAACTTTAGCTTATCTTTCCAGAGATGACTTGGTAAACTACCTTGTTACTAGCTAACATACACTGCAAATAAATAATAAGGTGAGACATGTGTCCTTCAGATGAACTTGACAATTCTGGCTTAGGTAAAGCCCAAAGGAACATTCATCTTAGAGCCTGACTGGACATTATAGGCATCAAGATCACCTATTTATTTCCTAAGTGTAGAAACAGAGCAAAGTTGCTTGAAATCATCCCATCTAGTTGGTGCTCAAGCTTGAGCCCAAGACTCCGGACACTTAATTCTGGGCTCTTTCTGTTACAATGTAACTTTCCAGAACATGAAGATACCAGAGCCATTCAGCCTGGGGTTCAAAAGGATTGGCTGTAGCTAACTGTTAAGTGTTTATCCTGTGCCAGGCATTTTGTGCTAAGTGTTTATAAGCACTGGCCCATTTAGTCATCTCCACAATCTCCAATGCAGACCAAGGAATGGAGGCTGCCCAAAAAAACATACAGGTCAGAAGTGGGGAGCAAAATTCATATTGAAGTCTGAACTTCAAACCTGATGCTCAGAGTGCTGGCCATGCTATGCCTACCTCCCTGCCTGCTCGTCCTGTGATTCACACCTAATCATCATAAAGGTCCTGAGAAGAACCGAAATAAGAGTCACATTGACTGGCTGGATCCAGCACTTATCAACTTTAGCCATGGACATTCTCCCTCTAGGATATCTATTTAACATCTTTCAGAATTAGCATTCTTGGCATCCTAGACAGGAAAAGAATTCTACGTTAAGAGTTAGTGTTCTAGCTTAAAAGTTCCTTCTCTGCCTCATGTCTTGTAAGTTCCTCATATGAACGATGCTTGGAGTCATGACCATCAATTGCCATTCATTCACTTCAGTAAGACCTTCTTTTCCACCAAGTATCCCATCCAAACCAAAGAGGTAATAGAAGAAAAGAGCCTTATGTTTGTTGTTGGAAAAAGATACTGATGTCCTTGAGTAGGTGACCTTTGCCGGTTATGTAAGCTTATAAGCAAATACTATTGTATTTACAAGCACTTATTTTAAGGATTTGTTTACAGCCAACTACCTGGTACCTTATTACATCTCAGGCTTACGCTAACATCCTGTATAAAATACATACAAAAGCCAAGGTCAAAGGTGAGGTCACACATGAAAGAAAATTTACAAATTCTTTACTTAAGAAATCTAAAGTGTTTAATTTTTTTAAAAATATTTATTTATTTGAGAGAGAAAGCGTGTGCTTGCGTGTACAAGTCGAGGGGGGAGCAGAGAGGGAGATTATCAGACTCCCTGCTGAGTGGAGAGAATGCGGGGCTGGTTCTCAGGACTCTGAGATCATAACCTGATCTGAAATCAAGTCTTGGACGCTTAACCAACTGAGCCACCCAGGCTCCCCTGAAGCCCTTTAAGAAACACTTTAGGGTACCTTCCCTAACGTGGGGAATGAATTTACAGGCATACCTCAGAAATACGGCAGGTTTGGTTTAAGTTGCAATAGCATTATGTCCAAAAAGCTCATCTATGTAACTTCATTATAAAATATTGCTAAAAAATGCTAACCATCATGCAAGCTTTCAGTGAGTTGTAATCACTGATCACTGTAGCAAGTATAATGATGAAAAGTATGAAAGACTGCAAGAATTACCAAAATGTGGGGCACCTGGGTGGCTCAGTCGTTAAGCGTCTGCCTTCGGCTCAGGTCATGATCCCAGGGTCCTGGGATCGAGCCCCGCATCGGGCTCCCTGCTTGGCATGAAGCCTGCTTCTCCCGCTACCATTCCCTCTGCTTGTGTCCCCTCTCTCGCTGTGTTTCTCACTGTCAAATAAATAAAATCTTTAAAAAACCAAAACACAACACCTGCAAAAAGCACAATGAAACAAGGTATGCCTCTAAATTATTTACTTGCACATATTAGGACAAATAAATCCAGATTCTGAAAAAAATCATTCAGTTTCATGAAGGAAGAATCGCACGAAGGTATGAAGTGTGAGGGAGAAGGAGGACTAGTCAGGGCTGCCCATAAAAATGGCAAATTAAAAAAAAAATTTTAAATGTAAAATCACACGCAACTCTATAGAGAAATCCAACTTGTTCCATGAACCTTTTGCAACAAACCAAGGCACAGCAGATGAGAGAATTCCTACAGTTCTTCAAGTCTGAACCACTCATGTGGGGTTTTCTTGTTGGATATGGAGGGGGGAGTCTTATCTCACCACATTCCTTGAAGAGGTCCAAGAATCAGGACCGGGCTTATGTTTTCCACATCTTCTATCAGACCTAGCATTGTGCTCCAAGAGCCGGCACAGGATAAAGGTTCAAGAAAGAATAGGAGAGATCACATTTCCCTGAAAGGCTGAACCCAAGCTGAAAGCCATTTGGGGAAAGGAAAAAACCATCCTTTCTAATGAAGTTACCTGGTTACCTCACATCTGGGAAAACCAGATCAATGTTTTCTTATCTGGTCTCTTTAAAAAGGGCAACCTGCAATTCTGCCTTCTACTGTGAGGAGAAGCCATAAAGATAAGTGTTGACCTTAGAAGAAAGTGCCAACTCATTAAGGATGTCTCCAATGAGCCAGAGACGGTGTTAGTCTTTGGAGAACATTTCAATGGCTGAAGAGCATTTAAAAAGCAACACCAAGTTAGTGTACTTACTGGTAGAAATGTTCCTCTTTGTCAAAAAAACAACAAAAACAAAAAAAACCTAGAAGTGGTTCAAAGCGGTTTTCTTAGCTTTTGAATTTTGAAACATTTGAATTACAAAATTCAATCAATATGTCTTTTAAGAAATACTTTTCCTGAAATCGGTTTATTGCTAATGCTAAACAAAAAACAGTCTTCCTCTTAGGCAACAAGGAAGTCAAGGTGGGGGGAGGGGAGGGGGAAGCAGGACACAGATTTTTTTTTTCCCCAAGTTTTTATTTTAATTCACACACTACCAGTTCTTACTTCTGTTTGTGGTAAAGGGTTCAGATTTCTAATCCGGAGAGAGAAGGGAAGAACCTTTGTCATGAATTAAATTTGTTGGCAACAAAAATACGGCTGCGCGAAGCAACGTATATTAAAGCAATGCCTGGGACTTCTGAGTGGGATTACGTTGAATACGCATGACACACAAAAGGAAAATGTTCATTACTAACAGATGTGCTCCAAGTTGTGCTTTCTTCCTTTTTTGGAATATCAAACAGAGGAAGGCAAGAGGTTCGTAGCCATGTTATTATAAGCATTGCTGCCTCTCCCCCTCCTGAACTAGAATATTCCAGTATTTATTTTGTTATCCATATGACCACAGTTTAGACTAGAGTAAAAATAGAAGCTGTGTGAGCCTAACCTGAAAAGTCCCAAGTGCTGGAGAGGGTCAGTATTAATATATTCTAACTGAAAATAACGAGATTCTGTTTCCTGGTGGAGTTTGGCAGGAGCAAGGGGGAAAAAAAAGATTTGGAATTTATTTCTTATTCAGAAGTGTTTTGTAAAAACTACCATAATGGAACAGAGTCCAAGTCAAGCACAAGAAGCCAACAGGCTCTGGTTTAGATTTAATAATTCACTCTAAGTGTTTTCAACTGTGACAACTTCAGGCCCACCGGCACAAACACGTATATTCTCCACCCTACACGGGGGCCGACAGAATGCCATGGGAAGCCTATGGGACTAGTCAGCAAGTGGGGAAGACCTTAAGTCCAAAGGGCAGGCCACGCCCTCCCAGGTTCCAGGGGGATTCCAGAGAAGGGACCTGCAGGCTGAGGCCGGCAGTGGCTGATGGATGCGATTTCCAGGGGAGACTGTACTCAGAGGTCTAGCACTGAACTTGAATGTTAATAGGAATATGGGACACTTCACTACTGAAGAGACACTTGGACGATCTAAGAGATGCCAACTAACAGAAATCGGCACAGGTCCTCGGGGAAGCACATTGCTAAGGAGTTTTAAGAAGATACAAAATCTTTTATCCTATCTGATTGGAAATTTCTACTCTCAGGAATTATCCTAAGGAAAAATTCTAAAGGAGGAAGAGTTAGGGCTTTACTACCACACTGAAAGTCACCGAGGCAACCTAAATGCCAACTATTGGGGGGGGATCGCTGCTCAGTAAATTATGTGGGATGTGTTACCTTTCTCAATGTAGCCATTAAAAATCATATACCACAGAGCAACAAAGAAAAGTGTTTAGACAACACATTAAATTTAAAAAGCATCTATTGTTTTAATTTTTCCTAATATTACAACTCTACTAAAATTCCATACCATTTGGCTGAACCTGGATAGGGGGATGGAAAATGAAGAGAGTTCTGGGGCTCCTGCGTGGCTCATGTTAAGTGTCTGACTCTTGATCCCAGCTCAGGTCTTGATCTCAGGGTCATGAGCGACACACACACATACACACACACACGGAAGTGCATTGGTGAGGATGGTGGCTTATGAGCAATTTCTTTCCTAATTGCATTTGTACACATATATATGGGGCTAAATGCACAATAAGCACAAAGCCAATGAGTCACACAGTCACAGTGAGGGACCAACTTCTAACATCAACAGTACAAACAAGTAAGTTTTCAGAAGTTCAACAGTTCATGCATTCAAAGATGGACTAGTGCATATATATATATATATATATATAGAGAGAGAGAGAGAGAGAGAGAATCTAAAGAAAGCAACATGCAATTATATAGGTGTGTGAGTGACAAGCATTAGAAACAAAACCACCTCACACTTCAGCAGAGTGCCACAGAATGACCCCACAGTGCCTGGGCCACTCGGGATTCATTCCATCTGAGGTCACAAGAGCAAAAGGTCTAGCAAAATGGATATTCAAATCACAAGATTCCAGGTTCTAAAATTTCCTGGGTTTCATTACCCGTCTTATTAGCTACTCTTGGCTCCTGGGTTATTTAAAGCAAGGAAGCTGCTCCCTGTCAAAGTCAGGTTGCCTGGGTTTCTCAGTGAACAAGTTTCCCCTTCCAGCTTAGGCCCTGCCTGTGGAGGCCAAAACCTGAACCAGGAGCACCATGCCCCGACGGGAGCCCCCATATGCTCGGCATTGCTCCTGGTTTTCGGTCTCTTCTGCTACACTTATCTCTCTGTAAGGGTAGCCTCTCATTCTGCTCTCCTATTGATTCCAGAAAGCCTTTGGCTTGACTCAGTGACTACCTGACCCAGGAGGGCTTTTCCAATAAAGATGACATTTGCGGCTCATTTCTCATCCTGGAAGATTGAAAATGTATCCGCACTTCTCCAAATACAAGTAACAAACCAAGAAGGAAGGGGATAAATACAAAGGTGATAAGACCACTGATTGAAACAAGCAAACAAAAAAGCACAAACAGCCAAGTTGTTCTGAATAGTGGGCCTTTAAGACCCAGTCCCGAGTATGCCCAAGCGATTATTCACATTCCTGATATCTGTCGGAAATAAACCACCGTGATTCTGCCCGAGCCTCACAGCCCCAGGCCCTATATTTCTTTCTGTTACATAAAGGAAGTGTTCTTGACCAAACTTTTTAACCAAGTGGGGGAACAAAACGAAACAACGAGCACCGAGCAGCTTTTTAAAAAAATGGTTTCCTTGATAGAGAAACCAGGACAAGATTTGAAGATATCATTAGAGTCTATTACGAAATCCATCACCGACCCTGCATGAAATTGCCCAAGAGCTGGAGCCTCCCCAGGCTGCACTGCAGCACTCGAGACGGGAGCGCGAGCTTCCGGGCAAAAGCATGCGCCTCACGGAAAGGGTGTTTCTGAGTGTCTCA
>JAQQSY010000970.1:0-14717 GCA_028646535.1 Procyon lotor | reverse complement strand
ATAGGGTAGCTCTATTTTTAATTTCTTGAGGAATCTCCACACTGTTTTCCAAAGTGGCTGCACCAGCTTGCAATCCCACCAACAGTGTAAGAAGGTGCCCCTTTCTCCACACCCTCTCCAACATTTGTTGTTTACTGAGAGATGACTTTATTTCTTGATTCAGCAGGTCTGAGAAAATGATTCCATTTCATGCAAACCCCAGGGAAGACAGACAACTCCGAAGAAGGAGTGAGAAGGAGTGAGAGGAGCAGAAGGCTGTGCTGAACCAAGACCTCGCCAGGGCACCGCAGGGGGGCATCGGGTGGGGCTGGGCACAGGCTCTGCTCTGCTCCACACCTTCTACATGCTTTGAAAGAGCCTTTCTAGTGCCTGGGCCCAAGGGTACTGCTTGGTGAGTAACCTTGTCAAATGTCCAGGCGGCATGAGCCTTTAGCACCGTCTGCCTCTGCCTTCGAGTGAGTGACCAGAGAAGTGACCGCGTGAATTAGAAGGCAACCAAATCTCAGTTCTCTTCTCTTTTTCTGGAGAAAAGCCCAATGAACAAGGCTCTTGTCTCCAACATCATAGGGATTCTTCTCAAACCGTCATGTCATTTCAAAAATTAACTTCATTGCCTAAAATTGTATTTCGTTTTCATTTCATTTTCTAGAACCCTCTAATTTTCATATCCTTTTGTCTAACACCTCATAAACTTCTGAGTCCCCATTTTCTAAACAAAATGACTTTCCTGAGTTTCTCTAGATGCCCCGTCCCAGTGATTTACAAGTCCAGTCAGTTTGCAGAGACCATGGTTGAAGCCTTCTTTGATTTCCTGGTATAGTGCATGAACGAGAGATGATATTACCATAAATATGCCTGAAGAAAACACTAAAGGAGAGAAAGGCAATCCCCACGCCGAGTAAGCCATTTTGTTTTTCCAGAAGATACCATGATAGACTGTTAAACAGAATCACCCCGGACATAAATACCTGCAGGTACTGCTTTTTTGCATCACTTCGGCCCTGTGATAGCCAGAAAGCTTGCAAAATCCGTCGTTGCTGTACACGATAGGCCAGTCCACTATCTGGGCATTCCCCAACACAAAATTAGTATCTGTTAAAAAAAAAAAAGAAGAAGAAGAAGGAGAAAAAGAAAAAGAAGGAGAAGAAGAAGGAGAAGGAGAAAAGAAAAGGGCATAGGAGGCAAGACATTAGTTGAAATTCAATGAGGGCATAAATAATGTCAACAAATCCAGGTATCTTGGCTTCCCTCTAAAACAGTCTCTTGAACAGGAAAAGGGCCCTGTGAGGGATACAAAAGAACAGTCCTTTAGAGCTGAATATTTTGAATTCAAATGCTAAGGTTATTGTCCTCCAAGAGAAAATTAGCAAAGGAAGCATACTTAACCAACCAACCAATGAATCCTGCAGACATCCAATGATTCCCAGGAGACATGTTCAAGCCCTAACTCATCTCAATGAAGGTACACTTGTACTCTGGAGCAAGAGAGAACGCAAAGGAATTTCTTTCAGGCTCCATCTAGCATCTTAGCTTTGTCAGTCTTTTGGCCAAAAGCTACAAATTGGCCTTGTTGACCCTGATGAGCATTTACCCATCCTAGGAGGAGAAAATCTTCTTAGAAAGGCAAAGGAAGGCAGACGGAGGATTGCCTCGCACGACACACACACATCAGAGAGCCCTCCTCTTGGTAAGGAAGTGACTAGATGCTCCTAATACTAGAGCTTTACAGAACCTGATCAAGATGCTCACAATGACAAAAACCTTCTTGCTGATTCTGAGATCCGATAGCCGCAGAAGGCATATTTCAGAGCTCTTTCACTGACCACCAGCCCACATTCACTTTGGATGCAGGGAGTAAGTGGGCCAGAGACATATGGCTGCTCAGTGTGTTCTCACCACTTCCCACATTTTTCAAGATCAAAAATCTTCAGTACTTTTTGTGCTCAGGTAATTCACTGTCCCTCCTTTTCTCTTCAAGACCTTAAATTAGGCAAATCATCCAGAACTTAACTATCATCACGATTTTAGCTTGGCTCAGTCCTTTCCACAAAATGCTCACCCCTTCCCCCAAAAAAGAAAAAAAAGAACACGCACACAACCCTTCTTTTGTTGTAATGAGAGGTGGTTTTGTTTATATATGCACACCGTGCAAAGTGAAATAGTAGTGACATATAACGTCCTCATTTAATTGGGAGGGTAATTTTATTCTAGCTACAGCATCTACAATTTATTCACAATATGGGTAACCATCCCTTCTTATCTATCTTATCTATCATTTGAACCTGCTCTAATCTGGAAGGATGAGTGAGACTCATTCAAACATTCTGAATGCCCAACATACAACTACCACATATGATACAAAAACAATATTTAGAGAAATGAACACATATTGCCTGCCGCCAGTGAACTCAAGAGGTTGTGGGAGGAAGGGAACATTCTAGACTGAGGACCAGCATGAGCAAAGATCTGGCAGGATGGAACACATAAAGACTGGAGTATACAGACAAAGGGCACCCAGGAAGATTAGCAGGAGATGAGCCTGAAGACCAGACTGGGAAGGGCTTGATGGTCAAAGATCTTTGACTTTGTTCTGGAGACAGGATAACCCTTCAGGTATACCACTAGGATGGTTATAATAAAAAAAAAGACAACAGCAAGTGTCGATGAGGATGTGGAGAGATTGGAACCTTCATCCTGGAACCCTTGTGCACTGCTGGTGGGAATGTAAAATGGTGCAGTCAATTTGACAGTTTGGTAGTTCTTCAAAAGTTACCGATGAAGTTACCATATGACTCAGCAATTCTATTCCTAAATGCACGCTCAAGAGAAATGGCAACATATGTCTACACAAAAACCTGTACATGAATGTTCATAGCAACAGTATTCAGAATAGCCAGAACATGGAAACAATCCAAAAATATCCATAAACTGATGAACAGAGAGATAAAATGTGGTATCTATTTGGTAATAAAAAGAAACAAAATACTGATACATATTGCAACATGTATGAACCTTAAAAATATTGTACTAAGTGAAAGAGGCCAGACCCAAAAAGTCACAAATTCTTTGGCTCCATTTATGTGAAATGTCCAGAAGCAGCAAATCCATAGACACAGAAAGTAGATTCATCGTTGTCAGGGGCCTGGAGGAGAGGGGTGGGAAGACGGAGTGACTGCCAATGGTAATGGAGTTTCTTTTTTGGGATGATGAAAATGTTCTGGAATGTGATAGTGGTGATGGATGCATAACTCTATAAATACACTAAACAACTGCACATTTAAAAAGTGTGAAATTTATAGTATGTGAATTATATCTCAATAAAGGTGTTATTTTCAAAAAAAAAAAAAAAGGCAGGGGGATAACCCTTCATGTTGGTCTTTTCTTCCTGAGTTATTCTTGAACAGAACAACTAAGCTTTTAAAGAAGTATAAAATTGACTAAATCAGGGGAGGCTGAGTAGCTCAGTCAGTTGAGTGGGTGTCTTGATTTTGGCGCAGGTCATGATCTCAGAGTGGTGAGATCAAGCCCTGTGTGTGGTTCAGTGTGAAGTCTGCTTAAGATTCTCTCTCACTCTCCTCCTTTCCCTATGCTCCCCCCCCTACACACACAGCTCTCGCTCTCTCTCTAGAAAAAAAAAGAAACAAACAAATTCACTAAATCACCCTTAAATGTATATGAAGTCCAATCAGTTTAACTTTCTTGTTAACTCCTAAAAATGTAAGTTATTTCCTTCAAAGACCTCAAATAGTTGGGAAAAACTGAGCAAGCTCTTTCATGGTTAATGCCCCACTAAAGTTACGTGTGAGGAGGGAATGATAGCCAGTTATAGATAATGATTTGACTACATGTGTTTATCTCCTCTCCTATCCTAGGCACCCCTAAAATAAAAGTAAATGAATTAAAAAGGTAAAAATCCACACAAAAATTAGAGTAAAAAAAAAAAGAACAGAAAAAATGACAATGGGAGTAGCAGAAATAGTATAGGAGACAAAAAAATAACATTTAAAAAAATCACCAATTAGTATCCTCAGATTCAAGAGATATTACAATCATAAAACAGGAACAGGATGCTATGAAAAAAAAATAAGAGAACAATTAAGACCCTCTGTAAGTTAAAAGTGAGTAATTAAAAACTCAACATAAATATTAGAAGATAAAGTCTCATAAAAAGTAACACAGAAAGAGACAGAAGTATTTTTAAAAATAAGACATAGAGCATCAATCCAAGAGGAACAACATGTACACTAATAGGAACAAGAGAAAGAACAACATGAGAAAAAGCCAGAGACATTTTTTAAAAATTAGAACAATCAAATGTGAGGGTAGAATAAAGATATTCAGATGTGCAAAGACCTAGGAAAGTTATTTCTCACATATTTTTTTTTAAGATTTATTTATTTATTCTAGAGAGAACACATGACTGGCAGGAGTGGGAGGGTGAGAAAGACTCCTCAAGCAGACTCCCCACTGAGTGCAGAGCCCAACACAGGGCTGGACCACAGGGTCCTGAGATCATCACCAGAACTGAAATCAAGAGTCAGACGTTTAACCGACTGAGCCACCCAGGCACCCCTCCTACGTATTCTTTCTTGGGAAGTTACTTGAGGATGTGTATCAGCAAAGTGAAGGAATAAGGAAAGAAGATAACATGAGAACAGGGTGGTGGGGGGTGGGGAGGTAGCGGCTCCAAATATAGAAATCAGGAAGGAAGCTAACAGAAAGCATTCAGCACAGAACGGTTGGTTCAGAGAATTGTTCCAGAAGAGAATTATCTAAGGATAAATGAGGTCAGGATCTGATGATAATCCTGATCACTTGAAACAACATAAAAAGTCAATACAGCGGGCACCTGGGTGGCTTAAGCATCTGCCTTTGGCTCCAGTCAGGATCCCAGGGTCCTGGGATCGAGTCCCGCATAGGGCTCCTTACTCAGCCAGGAGCCTGCTTCTCCCTCTCCCTCTGCCCCTCTCCCTGGCTCGTGCTTTCACTCTCTCACTCTCTCAAATAAATAAACAAAATCTTTTAAAAAATGAGTCAATACCTGGTATTACAGTACTTCCGGGAATGGTGCACCCCCTTCGGGGGAAAAGAAAAAAAAAAAAAATGAGTCAATATAAGTATATAATTCGAGGGTGGGGAATGGGCAGTAAAAGAAAGTAGAAGCATCAAAGAAAACAAAAGCTGTGTGAGAAGGGAAACCAAATCACACCGTGTCTCATCACTGTCACAACAGTGTAAACACCTTATTAATTTCTAATTTTTAAGACCAACACATAGTCAAAGCATGAAATATTTAACTATAAGTATCTAAATATAATCTTAGCAATTCAAACACCATAAAAATACAAATGATTAGTTTAGAGAGAAAAGTGAGAACAATCATGGGATGGTGTCTAGAGCTGATACAATAAAAAAAGAAAGGTAATTTTTTAAAAAGGTATAAATAATTTAAAGTTGCAAAGATAACCAATAAGGGAGTAATATAATTATATTAGGAGAAGGAGGCTGAAAGTAAGTACGGTGAGATAAAAACTCAGCTAAATTAACAGAAGTCAATGGCTAATAGCTAAGATTGATAAATCCAGAAATAGCTGTAGTGAATATTTAGAGACATGGCAGAAACTACAAGAAGAAACAACTAAAATTAGAACATATGACCTCTGATGAGCAGGATGGGCAAAGGGACAAGGCACAGGATGGTTGTTTTCTTGATAAGCTCTTCAGTTTGACTTTTTTAACCAAGAACATATATTACTTTGATAAAAATAAGTATATTCTTAATTTTTAATGAATTTAATCAGAAAAAAAAATTAACTTATTGATTAAATTTCTTGTTAAAAAAATGAGAACAGGATACATTTCAAGCTCCAGATATCACTGCAATTTCCCATAAACATATTCTGGTCATCCTTTAAAGGTGCTCGCCCTTCCTCAAACATTCCCATTTGTCGCTGCAGTGCAGATTATAGTCTTATCTGGGAAAAAGCAAGTCTCATTATAGAATTTAAAATTCTAAAATAGTTACCTCTCAGTGTTAGCCCAAGGAAGAAATTATAGTTGCCAGGGAGCAAGATTCTTTTGCCACCATGTGCTATCCAAGGATGTGGAGTGAATGGAGGAAAGAATTCTAGTACCAGTCACAAAGCCACTTGCTTCCAACAGGAAGAAAATTCTTCCCCCTTCCCCTACCCCATCCCTTGCACACATGTGTGTACCCTATAATGGTTGGTTAGGAATAGTCTAGATTCTCTTCAATTCCTAAGCTACAAATAATTGGCTTGCAAATTACCTTCCAAAATACAATCTATTTATAAATTGTGTGCTACCCATACAAATACCATAATGCTAGACATATCATCAGAAACTAAGGGATTCCACATAAGCAATATTCCAGATATCAATAAGAATGCATACCATTTATCGATATTTACTCTGTGCCAGGCTCTATACTAAGACTTTATCATATATCAAGGGTAGGGTTTTTTTTAACCTTCATAACCATCTTTGTGAGATGGTATGGCTTTACTAAATGAAGCACCACCAATTTCATCATTTTTAGTCACAAGTACACTGAGCCTCTGAGGATATAGTCATAGCAGGTTAGAGTTAGGATTTGAATCTAGGTCTATCTGACTTCTAAACCCATGTTTTAATCATCATATTATATCGTCTCCTTTTTATTCCATTAAGTACTAAAATCAGACCATTTCTATGAAAATCTTTGTAACACATTAGATTTATGGCTTTCCTATAAAATACTAAGATTAAGGAGACTTTTAATTGGTGAGTCAACATTACTGTTATTGTCACCATACATTATGATTCTACTTTGTCATCTACAATGATGTCCTCAGGAAATACTGATTGCGTGTAAGTGATTGTTCCTCGTCTAAGTGTTTGTATTCCCCTGTCTAGATTTCAATGTTTGTCTCTTGCCTCACTTGCACATTATCACCTCCCACTTCTTAAAACTTAGCATGCTAAAGAAAAGAAAGAAAGAGATTCAAATTAAATTAAAAACAAAACAAAACCTTAGTGTGCTGACCTATTCTGTAAGTCTTGCTTCCACATAGTGACAGATGAGGACAGGAGAAGGGGGGAAACATTGTGCCTAGATCCCCATCTGACACTCAGGGGTGGGAGAGGACACCCCACAGACGACTTAAAAGAGCTATGGAGCAAACCTGGCCAAATTAGCTTCCTGACCGCCACCCCTCAGTAACCATGGATTCTGGAAAGGATTCAGAAGCTCCCAACCACGCCACTAGTGCCGAAGTTGCATAAGCAGATGATTATCACAGTGGAGTGGAGTGACCCTGCAGCCAAAGGCTGTGTCAAACTGCCTGACTTAGGGGTTCAGGCAAACATCAGAGGTGAGCTGCACAGCCAGTGGGGGCCTGGACAGGATCAAGTTAGTGCACACACACACACACACACACAACACACATACGCATGCATACACATACACATACCACACACACATACACACACACAAGGGAGTATGTGTTGGGTTGAGCAGCGCATCAAGTCCTGTTCAAGGAACAGAATATAAGCTCAGCTGCTAGTCATCTAGTGACCAGAACAGAGGCCATGGCCAGAGACCCAAGGAACTAGAGGGGGGACTAAGGCTTTGCACTGGGGATCTGAGGGCCCCGACGTGGTGCCTGTGCTTTCGTCCACCTCACCAGAGGGGGAAGCAATGGGATGGGCCAAACTGGAATTTCAACACAAGAGACTGAGTTACCCCAAAAAGAATAACTAAAACAGAAGAGTTTGAGATACTACTAACTGGGACGTTCAGAGTTTCCTTTGGCTGTTCAGTGGAGTGGGAGCTTCTGAGGGGGATAAGCTTTGTTAAATAAAATAAAGTGAATCAGGGCACCGAGGTGGCTCAGTCGTTAAGTGTCTGCTTTGGCTCAGGTCCTGATCCCAGAGTCCTGGGATCGAGCCCCGCCTGGGGCTCCCAGCTCAGCAGGAAGCCTGCTTCTCTCTCTCCCACCTCCCCTGCTTGTTTCCCTCTCTGGCTATCTTCCTGTCAAATAAATAAAATCTTTTTAAAAAATAAAGAAGTGAACCTGGGTGGGTCTGAGTCAATTTGCTACCATGCTTCCAGAAGTATATCTGCATAAAAGGCGACAGGCTCAGAAAGTGGGAATCTCCTGGAAAAAGTGCATAAACTCTGGTGCAAGAACCCTGTGAGAGCAATTCCGTTCAACTCAGTCTCCTTAATTCCTCCAGGTGGTTGGCTATACTCCTGCTGGCTAAGAAGGCCAAATAAGAGGACTCTAGTGAAGGGACACAGACTTTCTAGCCAAATGGAAAGACAGGCATTCCACATCCAAACATAAAGGACTCTGGGATTATTTACTATTTTCCAAGCCGAATATATGAAAACTTATTTTGAAGCCAAGCAAAACCTAATTAGGAAAGTATCCCATTGCAGGAACAAACCATCAAAAAAACATAATTTCCTAAGACTGCAGCAGAATTGGCCTGATCTGGATACAAGAGGTCTGGAGATTTTAAACTGAGAAGTGTTAGGAAATCTGCCATTCTTCATTGGCGAAAAGGGCATCGTCACCATTAAGACTGCATGTCTTAATAGTCATTGGGTCTTTACTCCCTGAAGGAGGCAGACACTAGTATCAACCCATTTTCATAAATACTGCAAAAAGGCCTACTAAATTGACAAAACTTTTCCTAGGCCATACATCTAGTGCAGCTGGGACTGCCTGACACTGTACCGGGGGTCACAGAACTAATCGGAAGTGTGTGTGTGTGTGTGTGTGCATGTATGTGTAACCCGAGAAAGAGAGATTTATTATAAGGATTTGGTTCATGTGATCATGAGGGATGACAAATCCCAAGATCTGCAGCTGGCAAGCTGGGGACCGGAGAGAGCCAATGGTGTGTAGTTCCAGTGCAAATCTAAAGGCCTAAAAACCAGGAGAGCTCATGGTGTAGACCAAGGAAGAGACAATGTTTCATTTCAAACCCAAAGGCAGGAAGAAACCAATGTCCCAGCTTAAAAGTAGTCAGGCAGAAGGAATTTCCTCCTATTCAGGGGGGAAGTCAGCTTTTTGTTCTAGCCAGCCACTCCCGGCTCGTCCACATTAGGGAGAGCCATCTGCTTTACTCCGTCTACTGATTTAAATGTTACACTCAGGGACACCTGGGTGGCTCAGTCGGTTAGGCATCTGTCTTCGGCTCATGTCATGGTCCCAGGGTCGTGGGATCAAGTCCTGAGTAGGGCTCGTTGCTTAGCAGGGAGCCTGCTTCTCCCTCTGCCTGCCACCCCTCCTGCTTGTGCGCTCTCTCTCTCTCTCTCTGACAAATAAATAAATTTAAAAAAAAAACTGGTTGGAATATTTTTAAAAAATAAATGAATAAAATCAATGTCACACTCATCCAAAAACACCCTCACAGAAATACTCTGAATGATATCTGACCAAATATCTCCACCCTCTGTAACTGGACCAAGTTGGCACAGAATTAACCATCACAAACACCAAAGTCAATGCTTTTAACTGTATGATGCTCTACAATAATCTGGTAGATTGTAGAATCAGCCAAACCACAGCTCACAAATTCTGCAGCTCCCTCAAAGTCCTTGGTAGTATCCCAGAACTCTAAGTGGGGCAGAATATAGTACCTCTAAAGCTCTATTTTGATACATAGCTTTCATGAAGGCAACACTTAGCTCCAGATCTTTCCACACCTGGGGCTTTCACTGAGAGGAAAGAGTATCTACCCATCCCTACAAAGAAATGTTACAATGAATCCTTTGGCCCCTTTCTTCACCCCGCTCACTTACACATGCCTATGTAGATTGTTCAAGCTCTCAGTAGGCAGCTCAAAAGCAAGGAGGATCCACTGTGTGTAGTGACCTCTCAGACTTGTCTGTGCCTGGTGTGGGCTCAGGTGCTACCTGTCTTGGGGGATGCAGGTAAGCATCTGACTCTTGATCTCAGCTCAAGTCTTAATCTCAGGGTTGTGTTTAAGCCCTGCATGGGGCTCCGTCTACTTAAAAAAAGAAAGGGGAAAAAAAAAAGAAACCACTGGGACAGTCCTGCCAGCCCTCTGCTCTGTCATCTCCAGCTTCTTCCTCTAGGGGGACGTCCATGACTCATGGTCTAGAAGTCAAAGCCCGGGTTTGAGGGAGGAGACAGGAGGCACTCCATGTTCTCCAATCTAGTTCAATAGTCATAAAGCTGATACTGCATTTTGACTTTCAAGTGGCTCCTTCAAATAACCTTCACTGGGGTAAAAACCTGTGGGAATGAAGGTTAAATGGGCTTCAACACATTAACATGGATTAAAGCTCCAAAATCCCAAAAGGTGTTTTCCTGCCTCCTGCCTCTGCCAAATCGCACTGGTGAGAGTCTTCATAAAATACCTACAAAGGAAGAGACAATACGATCCCCTCCAGAACACTCATGGTGCTTTGTTAAGTCCTTTTCACACTTTCTCTCTTCTTTAAAAAAAAAAAATAGATGATAGATAGATAGATAGATAGATAGATAGATAGATAGATAGAAAGATAGATAGATAGATAGATAGATAGATAGATTTTTAGTAGAGACCAGCCCTTCCATGTCTCAGGCCTATGACTCTGAGATCTGGAACAAAGTATCACTATAAACAGCTGAGATTACACTGGTAGCCCCCAATAAACCATGCCTCCCCGCATTCATGGCCTGGTTTAGTTCCTTCCCCTCGAATCTGGGTGGGTCTGCAATTTGCTTTGGCCAACAGACTGCAGTAGAATGGATGCTATGCCAACCCCAGGCCTAAGCTCTGAAGTCTGGAAGCATCTGCTTCCGCACTCTTGGGAGCCCTGAGCTATAATATACTACTAGAGACACTATGTGCACATCTACAAGCAGAGGGCATCTAGTAAGACCGAGGCCATGAGATTCTATGGAGAAGCACCAAGGAACCTATGGGGGAAAACCAGTGGGAGAAGGAGAGGTGAAAGACACCCTATTAATCCACCCTTCCCAGGCAACCTCTAGGGTCCCCAGAGCACCATCTGAAAGAACAACCCTGGAGACAGCAAGTCAGGTCCTAGTGGCAGTGTTGTCCCTAGTGAGCTGTGTGGGTACGTCACTTCAGCTCTCTGGGTCTCAGTGGAGGTGAACTACAAGTTCTCTTCTTCTGGTAGCGATAAAATCTGAGTCCTAAGGAACTGGATTCATAACAAAGCACAAATCAGATGGCGTCTCTGCAACCTGAGAGTACTTGCCATTGTAATCAACCAGTCATCACCCTGAACGATCACCTCTCGAAATGCTGGACTCTTCAGAGTCTAAATCACTTTTAAAAGATCAGAAACGCCTTCTAAACTCAACTCGGTGGGAAGTGATACATTTTACGTGAACCATGTGGTCTGGGGCTTTCGCTCAGCAGAACTGCCTGGATTTGGATATGTGATATGAGGGGCCACGTCCCTGTAACAGTGCACCGTGTTGTCAAGGGAGTCTACGGTAGACAGAAATCACATGCTGGTAGGTCAGTCTATATATACAGAAATGCCCACTGTGTCTTTGGAATCTGTAAAATCCAAGTAAGACATACGCTCTTGACTATACATATAGCTATTTTTTAAAGCTTTTGTTTGTTTGTTTGTTTGTTTGTTTAAATTTGAGAGAGAGTGAGAACACAGGAGGAAGAGCAGAGGGAGAGGGACAAGCAGACTCGGTTTTGAGCATGGAGCCCAACATGGGGCTCGATCCCACGACCCTGAGATCATGACCGGAGCAGAAATCAAATCAGATCTTTACCAACTGAGCCACCCAGGCACCCCCCTATGTATAGCTTTCGCACATGGAATGTGTGACTTTCAAACAGCCAGTGGCCCAGTCTGGAGCACCAAGCCTGCCTCCAAATTCATAGGCTCTGAACTGATCAAGTCCCTCCTACCTTGTTCAGGAAAATGTGTAGGTTCCACTTGGCTGCCTGGGCCATGATTTATTCACTGGCTCTCATCTGAAAGTTCCCTGTGTCTCCAGGTCTTGGATGCAAATTAGACAGATTCTACTGCCTCCCTCTGATGCCTTGTTACTCCCTGAAGGTCTTTAGCTGTAAGAATGCATGCAGTTAAATGTAAGGTTTCCCAAATTCAACCTTCCTCAGCCCACACAGTTTTCCTCCAGTTTGTACAATAAAATAAACACTCTCTTAAAATTTGGAAGGCTCCCCTCCCCACAGCATGTGAAGTTTCTTCAGCTGATGGGGTATGAGCCACCTCACACCGCAGTAAGTAACATGGGTCAGCATCATTCCAAACCTACCATTTGCCCCTAAAGCACAAGACAGAGATATTCTAAAAAGAAATTATTAGAAATTTGCTTTCATCCTCATTAGCACAAAAAACAAAGGAGAGACTAACTAAAGCAATGACTTAGCAAGTGACTCAGTTTGAGCCATCACACAGATAAAAGCTACATCCAGCAACCAGTTTATGCAAATGTATTGTTCCCTGCGCACGCTGGTTATTTAGAGGCCTACAATATAAATTTCACAATATGCTTCTAAGAACTAGAGATATTTTTTCTTAGAAGGGAACACATCTTTGGAATACTTTCACTGTTACAGATCACTAGGGATATCAGTGCTCTTACAAAGAGTAAGTTTGAGTAAAATTATCTTTTCCTGGAGGCCCTGGGTGGCTCAGTCAATTAAGGGGCTGCCTTCAGCTCAGGTCATGATCCCAGGGTCCTGGGATCGAGCCCCGCATCAGGCTCCTTGCTCAGCAGTCAGCCTGCTTCTCCCTCTCCCTCAGCCTGCCACTCTACCTACTTCTGCTCTCTATCTCTCTGTCAAATAAATAAATAAAAATCTTTTTTAAAAATTATCTTTTCCTTTCTTTCAAAACACTAGAAAAACAAAAGAAATCATGGAGATGAATGATGAGAACAAGAAGTATGTACCAAAGCACTAGACAAAGACAAGAAAACAATAATTCAACTTGCCTGAACCTAAATAAAATCCTTTTCAGAAATTAATTTTTAGAAACACAAAAAAGATCGAGATTTGGTACCATCCAGAAAGGATGGAGAAGATAGGATGAGAGAAATAAGAGCTAGGCCAGTATGACATACCTAAAGAAAACATCTAAAATCTTAATACCAGCAGAAGTCATGTTCTGGCTCTATTGTGATTTTCAACAATAAAATTCCATGAAAATGACTCTTGTAAATTGTCAAGGGCCCAATCCTGGCACATTACAAACCAAACTCCCAAGAGATTCGATAATCACTTGCTTTGCCTCTAATTTTAATATCCTACATCAATACATGTTGATTAAATCAGTAGATTACAATGGAAAGAGAGGCTTCAGTTTCAAGAGCAAACTCAAAACTTTGTTTACTGGGTAGTTACCTCTAAGTACATGGTTTCAGAAACATGACCTCCACCTCCATTCAGCTTCAAATTAAAGGATTTTAATAAAAACAGATGAATCAGTTTTACAAGCAGGATGGAAGGGAACAAAAACACATAAAATTGTGTTAGAAGTGTAGATTTTTTTTATGATTTAATGGTAGTTAATAAGCAGTCAGTGATATGTTGAATTACTGGAAAGAAATACTTATTGGTGTCCTCAGTTGCTAACAAGTAGTGAAACAGATTAATCAAGTTGGTGTTTTATTCTCATTTTTATAGTCCTGATCATTTTTTATGCATATCTATACATATTATAGGCATTTTGAGCAGAACTCATCGACCATCATTGAATAACATGTAAAAATTTCCTTCCCAGAATTTAAAAAAAAAAGTGACTTAAAGTAAGGAGTATATAATATTTAATAGTGCTAGAAAAAGATTTTTTTAATTAGTTATGTATTTGCCTCCTGTGTTATTTTAAAATTTTCTCCGTGGGATGCCTGGGTGGCATCAGTCGGTTAAGCGTCTCCCTTCAGCTCAGGTCATGATCCCAGGGTCCTGGGATTGAGTCCTGCGTCAGGCTGTTTGCTCAGCAGGGGACCTTCTTCTACCCCTGCCTGCTGCTCTTCCTGTTTGTACTCTCTCTCTCTCCCCCTGACAAATGAATAAATAAAATCTTTAAAACTTTCTTGGTAAATGGGTCAGGGAGGCCAAAGTATAGTACCAAGACGAATGGAAGGAATCTCAGAGCAGCTCAGTATAATACAACAAATACTGGAGCATCTGTTTTGTCCCAGACACAGCAGTGTAGGGGACACATCTGTCTGGGTGAGAGCTCCACCGACCTCCTGAGCCTAGCTGTACCTACCACAGTCTACATATCACATAACTCCCTACCCTCCCCACCGCCCACCTAGGCCCCTGTCACAGCACAAGAGACCAGGAGGGGACAAATGGCCGACCAATCTGTAGGCAGGGCTGGGCCAATTAGATTTTCTCAGAACAAAAACCAAGACAATAAGGCCAAGAGGTCTGCAGAGTTGACCCCGTGCATACTGGTCAGTAAATGGGAGAAAGGAGGTCTTGGGAGAGAAAAACAAGGCACTCAGACGGATACATAGAAGAGCATCTCCTGAGGCAGGTGAGGGGAGGACTGGACAGAAAGAGGCAGACAAAGGCAGAGATGGAGAGATGGAGGCAGAGACTACAGGCAAAGAGAGACAGGAAACAGATGGAGCGAGATGACAGACTGTGTTGAAGACAGGTGGCAGAGAGCAAGACAGACACTCAAGGATATAGACAAAATGCAGAGAGCGGCAGAGACAGAGAGC
>JAQQSY010000969.1:0-14718 GCA_028646535.1 Procyon lotor | reverse complement strand
AGCCATCAAAAAAGTGAAATCTTGCCATTTGCAACAGCGTGGATGGAACTAAATGGTATTATGCTAAGTGAAATAACTCAATCAGGGAAAGACAATTATCATATGATCTCTGATATGAGGAATTCATACAGGTTTTCATACGAACATAAATTGTCAGTTCTCTTGGGTAAATACCAGGGAGTAGAATTGCTAGTTTGTGATAAGTATATGTTTATAAGAAACCACCAAAATGTTTTCCAAAATGGCTCTACCATTTAGCATTTCTACTAGTAATATATGAAAGTTTCACTTGCTTCACATACTTGCTAGCATTTAGGATTATAAATGTATTATTTTAGTCATTCTTTTTTTAAATTTAATTTTTTCAGTGTTCCAAGATTCATTGTTTATGCACCACACTCAGTGCTCCATGCAATATGAGCTAATGCATGTGTATTGGTACAGTTGCAAGAAATTTTAAGAGATTAAAGTAATTTGCTTAAATTTCTGGGACCCTAAGAAGCTAAGTCACTTAAAATGATGGTTGGGATTTTTTCCTATATCCAACTGTCCATTTGACAATGTTTCAAACCCAGTGGGCTCCTCAGCTCCTGAAACTCAGAAGTTTCCCCAGAACCCCATCATAGAACCTACCTCTTTGCCCAGCATCCCCACATGGCAGAAGTTGTTCTTTGCAGTAAACAGAGGAGCATTTTGCAATCGAAAGGTCTACAGATGGTCAGGAGCTGGGGAAACAGTGTAAATTTCCAGGTTACAATTTTGGGAAATTACAGGTAAGGCCCCACTATGATTCTACTACATCCCATGACCCCTTGCTGCTCCCTCCACTCCCACCCCATGCCAGGAGCACACCAGCCTCAGGTCCCGTTTCCATGGCTGAGAGCTCCTCCCTCACATTTTCCTCTTCCCAATGACATGGCAGTTCTCCTGCTTGGCTACTCAACCAAGAATGTGCTTTTAGCCTCAGTCACTGGGCAGACCTTAAGGAGGACAATTAGCTCCATGGGTCTCTTTCATACACCTTGCCCTAAGCTTAGGCAGAGTAAGTAGATGTCTTCTACATAACTCGTATCCAGTGATCAACATTCTGATACTGAAACTCTCTACATGTGGTGTGCTGAACTCTGCATCTCTCCTCTGTGTGTTCTTTAAATATCTTAAATCTTTCTAATTTTTTGTCTCTTTGACCTATCAGTAATTCAGAAATGTATGTTGAGGGCTCTCAGTACAAGGACTTCTCAATTTACATCTGTAATTCCATCAATGTTTGTCTAATATATCTAGATTTTATTGATTTAGGTAAATAGAATTTCTGGTGAATCAAATCTTTTATCATTATACGGTGACCCCTTTGCTATCCCTAAAATAAACTCATCTTCTAGCTCTGTATTGCCTGATATTAATCTAACTATACCATCTCTTTTTAGTTTGCATTAACCTCAACTTTCCCCCTCATTTTTCTTTCAACTTTCCATGCACTTGTGTTTTATTTTTCAAACAGTGTCAATCTACATTAAAAAAATCCAATCTAGTAATCTTTACCAATTAATTGACATGTATAGGCTTTAATGACATATTTGGGTTCATTTCTAAATCTTATTTTGAGTTTTCTATAATCTATCCTTATTGTTTGCAGATTCCGTATTTGCAAATTTATTTTGTTTGTCAAACAACTCAATATCAAGAAAACAAACAACCTGATTAATAAATGGATAAAGGATTTGAATAGAAATTCCTCGAAAGAAAATGTACAAGTGGTCAACCATTATATGAAAAGATGCTCGACATCACTGATCATCAGGGAAATGAAAAGCAAAACTACAATGAGATATCTTGTTAAAATGACTACAAGATAACACGTGTTGGCAAGGAAGCGGAGAAAAGGGGACTCATGTGTGTTTGGTGGGAATTTAAATTGGTGCAGTCACTATAGAAAACAGCCTGGAGGTTTCTTAAAAATCAGAAACAGAACTACTATATGACCCAGCAATCCCACTTCTGGGTATAGTCATATACCCATAGTCATGGGATTTTCTATATCCAAAAGAAATTAAAGCAATATCTTGAAGAGATATCTGCACCCCCATGTTCACTGTAGCATTATTCATGATGAGCAAGATATGGAAACCATCTAACTGCCAGTGGATGGGTGAATGGATTAAGAAAATGTGATATATATGAATATTATTCAGCCTTAAAAAAATCCTGTCATTTGCAACAACATGGATGAATCTGGAGGATATTATGCTAAGTGAAATAGAGCTACCCTATGACCCAGCAATTGCACTACTGGGTACTACTGTATCAAAGATACAGATGTAGTGAAAAAAAGGGCCATATGCACCCCAATGTTTGTAGCAACAATGTCCACAATAGCCAAACTGTGGAAGGAGCCAACATAACCTTCAACAGATGAATGGATAAAGAAGATGTGGTCCATACATACAATGGAATATTACTCAGCCATCAGAAAGAATGAATACCCAACATTTGCATCAACATGGATGAAACTGGAGGAGATTATGCTAAGTGAAATGTCAAACAGAGAAAGACAATTATCCTATGGTTTCACTTATTTGTGGAACTAAGGAATAGCATGGAGGACATTAGGAGAAGGAAGGGGAAACTGAAGAGAGGGACAGCAGAGGGGAAGATGAACCATGAGAGACTATGGACTCTGAGAATCAAACTGAGGATTTTGTGGGGGGATGGATGAGGCTGGTGATGGGTATTAAGGAGGGCTCATATTGTATGGAGCACTGGGTGTTATTCGCAAACAATGAATCATGGAACACTACATCAAAAACTAATGAGGTACTGTATGGTGATTAATGTAACCTAATAAAAAATTTAAGAAAGAAAGAAAGAAAGAAAGAAAGAAAGAAAGAAAGAAAGAAAGAAAGAAAGAAAGAAAGAAAGGCACCAAACGGCAAATGCTGCATGATCTCACTTACATGTGGAATCTCAAAAAGTTGAACTCATAGAAGCAGAGTGTAAATTAGTGGATGCCAGCTGCCAGCGACCGGGGGTGTTCTAAAAACTGAAGGTGCTGGTCAAAGGGGACAAACCTCCAGTTATAACATGGGTAAGTTCTGGGGATCCAATGTGTAGCATAGTGACTGTAAGTAATAATACTGTGCGTGTACTTGAAATTTTCTAAAAGAGTAGATGTTAAGTGTTTTCACCACACATAAAAAAAAAAAAGAGGTGACTATGTGAGGTGATGGATGTGTTAACTAGCTTGATTATGGTTTCACAATATGTACCTATATCAAATTTATAATATCCATCTTCAGTCTACATAATTTAGAGCTGAGTGATCTTTTTAAAATACAAAGAAGGTTTCACTAGGTGTTCAGAACTAGATTAACAGTTTTCTGCCAGTATGTTAAAAATACATTACTATAAAAATATCGATCAAAAGAACAAAAAAATATATTACTACTGTCTTTAGGCTTTTGTTGCTGCTCTTGAGTAATCCTTGGTGAGTCAAGCAATTACTTTTTGCTTTTTACTTCAGTTATATATTTTATTTCTAGGTATGCTACTTGGTACCTTTTCAATATTCTGGTGATTTTTTAAAAAATATTTTATTTATTTATTTGACACCGAGAGAGAGATCACAAGAAGGCAGAGAGGCAGGCAGAGAGAGAGAGGAGGAAGCAGGCTCCCCGCCGAGCAGAGAGCCCGATGCGGGGCTCGATCCCAGGACCCTGAGACCATGACCTGAGCAGAAGGCAGAGGCTTAACCCACTGAGCCACCCAGGCGCTCCTATTCTGGTGATTTTTAAAAAGGTTTTAAGTAATCTTTACATACAATTTAAGATTTTATTTTTAAGTAATCCCTACACTCAACATGGGGCTTGAACTCACAACTGAAGATCAAGAGTCACACGCTCCACTGACTGATCCAGCCAGGCGCCCTGGTATTCTGGTGTTATTTATGTTCTCTTTCACTTTACCTGACCTATTATTGCCACCTTTTATTTCCTTTCCTTTCCCTTATCCACTAAGCACTTTTATTTTGTGCTCTATCTACAGTTATTCCAATATCTAAAGACTCTGTGGATCTCTGCTGCTTCTCTTGACTTTTTTCATCTTTTCTTGTTTTCTTAAATTGTGTGTGAGCAATGATGACTTTATTTATTCCAAAATTACAAATGTGGGGTGGGGTGGGGGAGTCCGCACTCTCTTGTAGATTTTCTCCCCAAATTCTTGGTACACTAGAGGTAACCACAGCAATAAAGTCATCATTGCTCACACACAATTTAAGAAAACAAGAAAAGATGAAAAAATAAGCTGCCCAGGTGGCTCGGTCAGTTAAGTGTCTTACTCTTATCTTTGGCTCAGGTCATGATTTCAGGGTTGTGAAATTGAGCCCTGCTTTGGATACTGTGCTGGGCGTGGAGCCTGCTTAAGATTCTTTCTCTACCTTTCCCTCTGCCACCGCTTCTAAAAAAAAAAAAAATGAGCTCTTGTCTTTAATGGAAACTTCTCTTTCATGGCACTTTATCTGCAGAATTTCTTGGAATCTTGTGTTTAACAGAGCATTTTCAAAATCTGCTGGTTTCACATATTACCCGAACCACCCAGACTATTTGGAATTCAACTCATGCCTTTAGGTTTTTCAGGCTTCACACATGTGCTGATTTCTGCTCCACTGTCATGTGGGGGAAACTAGTTTGTAAGTGATGAATGTTTGGAGGAATCTTTTTTCCCACTCTACCGAAAGGATAAAGGCGATGTGGAATTTATGTAGAATGGAATATTATCCAGCCTTTAAAATGAAGGAAATTCTCACACAGGCTACAACATGGATGAACCTTGAGAATCCAAGCTAAGTGAAATAAACCAGTCACCAGAACCAAATACTCTATAATTCCACCTGTGAGGTTCCTAGAGGAGTCCAATTCATAGAGACAGGAGGAGGGTGAGTTCCAGGGTCTGGGGCGAGAGGGATGGGGAGCTGTTGTTTAATGGATACAGAGTTTCACTTTTACAAGATGAAAAGAGTTCTGGAGATGGATGGTGGTGATGGTTGCACAACCATGTGAGTGTACATAATGCCACTGAACTGTGTACTTAAGAATAGTCAGGATGGTTGGGCTGCCCAGGTGGCTCGGTCAGTTAAGTGTCTTACTCTTATCTTTGGCTCAGGTCATGATTTCAGGGTTGTGAAATTGAGCCCTGCTTTGGATACTGTGCTGGGCGTGGAGCCTGCTTAAGATCTTAAGATTCTTTCTCTACCTTTCCCTCTGCCACCGCTTCTAAAAAAAGAAAAGAAAAGAAAAGTCAGGAGGTTAGCTTTACGTTATATGTATTTTCCCACAATTACAAATAGTCAAAACACAAAAGAGACTTCTGATTTCTGCTCAGAGATGTAGAAAGCTGAATAAACCTCCCAAACTTGCACTGAAAACAAGCTGGACAACTCTTGAACTCACCAGAGCGCTCAGATCACAGGGCAACCAACCAGCACAGTATCTAGGGGAAGATGGGCACCTGCAGGGAGAGAGAAGACATAAGCATTGACGACTTACGAGACAGCCCGCCAGGCACCAGGAAGGACAGTCCAGCTAGGTGGTCAGCAAATTGCTAGAGGCTGAGTGTGCACTGGCAGAAGAAAATGAAGCCCCTAGAATTACAAATGTGGGGTGGGGGAGTCCGCACTCTCTTATAGATTTTCTCCCCAAATTCTTGGTACACTAGAGGTAACCACAGCAAAAACCCACCCATGAACCTCAAACTAGCCTGGCTCCTGATTAGATTAACACAAACTTCCACACTAAAGACCTAATTAGAAGGAAAAGCGAGCTTACTTCCAGGGACAAATACTACTCCCTGGTTCTGGTTGCTTGACTGTCCCCTGAATGCAGCTATAAAAACTGGAAAGTTGCTCATAGTCCAGTCTCTCATGGTTCATCTCCCCCTCTGGTATCCCCCCATTCACCCCTCCCTTCCTTCTCATAATGCCCTCCATGTTTTTCTTTACGCTGGACTACGAGCAACAAACTGACGGTTTTGGAGGGGAGAGGGGTGGGGGTTGGGCGAGCCTGGTGGTGGGTATCGAGGAGGGCACGTATTGCATGGAGCACTGGGTGTGGTGCAAAACAATAAATCTTGTAACACTGAAAAAAAAAATAAATCAAATTAAGAAAAAAAAAAAGCTGGAAAGTTAGTACTAACCGGCAGATGGAAAAGAAGGATAGAATTCAAGCACCACATTGTTGGTGATAAGTCTACTGGGATATTTCCCCTCTGGTATCCCCTGGCCAACCTAAAAATAAGCACTAGGGCATGGACAGAGAGAATGTCAGCAGAAAGCCTCTAACTGTGGCTTGAGGCATAGAAAAGGGAACTTGTAATACCCAGAAAAGTTGCAGAAATCCCCTGGTTTCTTCTCTTTCCCTAGTTCTTCCCTTCCTCCTCCCCTTCCTTCTCTTCCTCCTCCTCCTTCTTTTAAAGATTTATTTTTAAGTAATCTCAACACCCAACATGGGGCTCAAACTCACAACTGTGAGATCAAGAGTTGCATGCTTTACCAACTGAGACTGCGAGGCACCCCTTAATTCTTCTGTGTCCTAGTCCCTAAGAAAATCTATAGTAGTGATGGGCAGCAACTGGAATCAGGATTGGAAGGAGCAAAGACTCTGAGAGAAGGGAAATCCTTCCTCTGTTGGGGCAGCTGTAATTCTAAGAGAGTGAGTGGCCCCTGCTGTCCCTGTTTCTCCTCTCTCTCTTTGTTCTCTCAACACTTGGCTCTGGATACAGATGTAGTTGTGGAAGGGCCTAACAGAGCAGGGTAACCAAAGCCCAAGCAGTTTGAAGCCTGAGGGAAACAGAAGGCACTGGGGAGATCACTGAGGGAAGAACTTGAGAAAGCAAACACACACAGTTATTTATTCCTGGGTTCACTCTAAGCTGTGCATGCATGCAGGTGATCCTAGCTCACATACTTTGAGAAATGAAACAAAAGGTACATCACCTCCTAGGTCTCAGACTAGCCACGTGGTGGTGCTTATGCAGGGAAGCACTAAATGAACTACAAACAGAAGCTTTGAAAGCCTAAACTGATATTGGAACACAACTCACCCAAGACAGGTTGAACTTTTCAGCCTAACCTAACCATTTCCATTACTTTTGAAAACATAATATCAGCCTTCTCCATTCTGTGTAAGCAAAACCCAGAGTCTTACAATGTTCAAAGTGTCCACGATATAATCCAAAATCATGGAACATATGAAGGAAAAGGAAAATATCAACTCTGATGGCCAACGGCTACCAAGAGACTCCAATTTCCAGATGAAATAAATGTTGGAATTACCTGACAAAGACATTAAAGCAGCTACTATAAAATTTCTGAAGCAAGTAATTAAGAACACCCTTGAAACTGATGGAAATATAGAAAGCCTAAGCAATGAAATAGAAGACATAAAGGGGAAGGAAATGGAAATCTGAAAAGAACATGATGAGCTTGGTGGTGGGTACTAAGGAGGGCAGGTATTACATGGAGCACAGGGTGTGGTGCATAATCAATGAATCTTGGAACACTGAAAAAAGGAAAAAGAAAAAAGAAATGAAGAAAAGAGAAGAGAAGAAAAGAAAAGAATATAGAAAAGAAAAGAAAGGAAAGGAAAAGAAAAGAAAGGAAAGAACATGATAACTGAGAGTAAATACTCACTGAATGGGCTTAATATCAGAATGCACATGACAGAGATAGGAGCATCGAACTGGAGGAACTGATCCATAGAAATTAATCCAATTGAACAACAAAGAAAAATAGACTAAAAAAACATGTACAGAGCCTAAGGGACAATAACCAAAGTTCTGACATCTGTGCCACAGCCCTCGAAGGAGAGGAGAAGAGTACAATGAAGAGAAAGTCAATTATCATATGATTTCACTTACTTGTGGAGCATAAGGAATAACATGGAGGACATTATGGGAAGGAAAGGAAAAGTGAACTGGGGGAAATTGGAGAGGAAGATGAACCATGAGAGACTGCGGACTCTGAGAAACAAACTGAGGGTTTTGGAAGGGAGAGGGGTGGGGGAATGGGTGAGGTTCGTGGTGGGTAATAAGGGGGGCACATATTGCATGGAGCACTGGGTATGCTACATAAACAATGAATCTGAAATACTGAAAAATAAAATAAAATTAAAGACAAAAACAAGTGTTTGAGGAAATAATACTGAAAATTTCTTTTTTTCCCCCAAATAAGTTTACTTTATTTTTTCAGTGTTACAGGATTAATTGTTCATGCACCACACCCAGTGCTCCATGCAATATGTGCTCTCCTCAACACCCACCACCAGGTTCTCCCAACCCCCACTCCCTCCCCTCCAAAACCCTCAGTTTGTTGCTCAGAGTCCACAGTCTCTAATGGTTCATCTCCCCCTCTGATTTCCCCCCATTCCCCTTTCCCTTCCTTCTCACAATGCCCTCCATGTTTTTCTTTATAAAGGCTCAGCACGTAAGTAAGACCATAAGATAATTGACTCTCTCTGCTTGACTTATTTCACTCTGCATAATCTCTTCCAGTCCTGTCCATGTTGATACAAAAGTTGGATATTCGTCCTTTCTAATGGAGGAATAAATTTCTAAATATGTTGGAAGACATAAACCTATAGACTCAAGAAGCTTGTGATGATCACTTAAGATTGTTCTCTCAGCAAGTTGCAAGTATGCAATACACTATTATTAACTACGTCAACATGCTGTTCATTAGGTCCCAGCACCTGGCAGAGAAGGCCCGTGATGGGGGTGGGCCCAGGGTGTGTAGCTGCACAGCAGGAGGGACTGTCTGTAGATGAGTGCCATGGTACAGTCCAGTAACTGGAGACAGGGCCTGATCCAGGACCACAAGCAGCTGCAGCGGCCCTGGGGGTCAGCTTGCCCTTCTGTGGCTTTGCCGTTTCTCTGGGGCATGTGTACTTTAGTGGAGGCCTCAAGCATGCAGACTGCACTTCAGTGGGGGTCAGTCAGGGGGGACTAGACTGGCATCTTGCAATTGCACAACTGCAGAGGCCTGGGTTGGCTACTGGTACAGTTTCTGGTCTCCAGGTGGGCAGAGGGTAAGAAATGGGGAGAGACTCAGGTGGCCGGTGATAGTGAATACAAGTACTTGTGTGGCAAAAGCCAGTGAAATCCAAAGGGCTCTGTGGCTGCCATGTTGGCCATCGGCTTCTTCAATGGTAAATCTACTAGATTTGCTTGTAGGACAAGTCACCATTTGCCACAATCACTGCCACTGTGTGGCTGCTACTTCTCTCTCTCTCTCTTTTTTCTTTCTTTATTTTAATGTGTTTATTTTATTTTATTTTTTTTCCTCTAGTGAATTCTTCCAAACATTTATTCTTTTTATTACATTCAATTAGCCAACATATAATACATCATTAGTTTTTGATGTAGCGTTCAACGATTCATTAATAGCATATAACACCCAGTGTTCATCACCACATGCGCCCTTCAGAATACCCATTACCTGGTTACCCCATCTCCCCACTTCCTCCCTTCTGTAACTTTTGATTTGTTTCCTGGAGTCCAGAGTCTTTCATGGTCTCCCTCTCTGATTCCCCCCTTCTGTTTTCCCTCCCTTCTCAGGTGGTCCTCTGCACTACTCCTTAAGTTCCACATATGAGTGAAACCATATGATAATTGTCTTTCTCTGCTTGACTTATTTCACTTAGCATAATCCCCTCCAGTTCCATGGCTGCTACTACTTTTTCATCCTTGTTCCTAGCTGTCTCTATGTCTCAGCTTTGCTGGTCTATGTGGGGTGAAACCAAAGCCAAATCTTTGTGTGGTGCCCCAAAAGGCTGGGGGGGATGGTCAGTGACTCTCCGCTGCTCTCCCTTCCCTGGTGAAGGGAACTCACCTGGAGATTTCTCCTTGGCATGGGGCAGTGCTGGCCCAGGGATGGGGTGATGCAGGCAAATGTAGCTGTAATCCCATCTCTTCCTATGCAATTAATTTCAGATGTTTTTTTCCCCTGTGTTGCTGAAGTTTCTCATGTGGACTTTAGAGCTCTTCCATAACTGTTTTTGTTCATAGATAGCTGTATAACTATTGATCTTTGTTAGGGGACAGAGGCTGAGGTCTCATGTGTTGCCTCTTATTGGACATCATTCTATATGTATGTTTTGAAATGTCATATTCATTTTTTATTTGAAATATTTTCTATTTTCTATCATAATTCCATTTTTACCAATGATTCCTCAGAAATGCTTTCCTTAATTTTTACTCCTGTAAAATTTTTTACCCATTTTACTTTATTTATTTTTACTTTATTTATTATTTAATTTATTTCTAATTTAATTCCACTATGATCAATTTGATTTCAATTTTTTTTGCTGGATCATATATTGTTTTTATTTACTTATTTATTAATTTTAATATTTATTTTTTAAATTTAAATTCAATTAGCTAAGGTAGAGTACATCATTAGTTTTTGATATAATTTTCAATGATTCATTAGTTGATTTCAATTTCTTTTTTTAATTTTATTTTTTCAGTGTTCCAAGATTCATTGTTCATGTACCACACCCAGTGCTCCATGCAATATGTGCCCTCCTCTATACCCACCATTGAGACTTCCTTAAAATGTTCCATATACTCTTTTTTTTTTTTTTTTTTTTTAAAGATTTTATTTATTCGACAGAGAGAAACACAGCGAGAGAGGGAACATAAGCAGAGGGAATGGTAGCAGGAGAAGCAGGCTTCCCACAGAGCAGAGAGCCCGATGCGGGGCTCAATCCCAGGCCTCTGGGATCTGACCTGGGCCAAAGGCAGACGCTTAACGACTGAGCCACCCAGGCGCCCCTGTTCCATATACTCTTGTAAAGAATGTATATTCCACAGTAATTCTGAATTCTTTCTCTTTTTGTTTTATTATTATTTCTTAAAATTTTATTTTATTTTTTCAGTGTTCCAAGATTCATCGTTCATGCACCACACCCAGCGCTCCATCTTTCTGATACCTCTTTCTGATAAAAAGTTAGTCACTTTTTATTCGTGTTGTTCAAATCTTCTAGGTCCTTACTGAGTATTTTTGTATTTTGTTTTGTTTTATCTTCTTAGTCATTCAGTAGCTGGAAAGTATGTTAAAATTGTCTGCTGGTCAATTTTACTTCTGACAATGGCAGGCCAGTTTATCTAGGACCAATCCTTCTGAGAAACCAAAATAAGATCCCTTAGGGTCTCCCAGCCCCACGTTTGAATACTGGCACCTCCCAATTCTGCTTCCAGAGTGGGTTAATCTGGGCTTTGAAGTGAGACATCCAAGTGCAAAGGCTCAATGTGTTCCTTAATGCACCTACTGTTAATAATGTCCTATCTGCCTGGTGGCTACAGAGTTTCTCTCAACTGCTTCTTTATGCTAATTGCTTAGCGGGAAACAGTTCATTGGTTTTGTCCTAAGGCAATCATCCCCTGATAGTCCAGGGGAACACTATGGACCTGTCCTCCTTCACCCAACTCAGCTATCACTCTTTCTGCACAGCATCCCTCCCCAACCCTATCCCTACTAGGCCCCCTATTTTAAGCATATCTCTGGCCCTTGATACATATGTATCTCAGGAAACTTGTGTAGAGGTGCATTTAGAGAATGAGGTCTACATACCTATTTGTCATCAACCTGCTGAGTGGGCTTGAGTAGGATCAGCCACCTATCTGTGCCTGCTTGTTTTCCTTGGTTAAATTTAACAAATAATACTTGTATTCTGCAATTTTATGGGTATAGCAACAGAGACCAAAAAGGAAAAGTTGGCAAGTTACAATATTGGTAGATATTAATACCAATTAATATAAGTTGGTAGAGCTTAATATCAAATTCATGATCCAACCTTGTCCACAACTTCATCTGTTGGTGTTGGGAGCAGGAGGAAGATAGGTTATCAATCTTTGCTTCAAGTTCCCTTTCTTCTCCCCCCTCCCAGTCTATATTTAATCCTGTCATGGAGGAAAAATAGCTTTCATTCTGTGTTACCCCAATTCCTCTCTATCCCTATCCCTCAAGGTAGAACCAAGCATCTCTTCCTCCAGGAAACCCAATACCACAACAACGAGGAAAATGACCCCTCTGTATTTGTACTGTAAGGCACTGACTGTATATCCCATTCATCCCTTCTTGCCATGCCTCGTGCTGGTTTCTGCTTGTTTGGATAATAAGATTTAACCCTTCTTTGGGTATATGCTAAGAGATAGTCATACCTGCACTCATGAGGAATAGTCCTTACCACAAGCCTGAGCACAATGTAGGCTCTCAATAACCCTCTAAAGGTTGCCTATTCTTTCTAGGAATATTTACATTTGAAAATATTCCTATAGATTCCAAGTGATTGAACAAGTAATGCTAACAAGGAAATGTCTGAGAGGAGAGCTTGGAGAGGCCAATGGCATTTCCTTTCAATTCTAGACCATGGGTGCTATCACCTGTAAGGAATATTGTACTTCCCTGGATTAGTTAAAAGGGAGGCCTCTTGTTGGAACTTACTAGAATCACAGGGCTGAAATAAGGAAAGAAAGGCTGTACCAAGAAGGTAGGGGGAACCCAGAGGGATGATGTCTTCTGTAGCCATAAGATCATCCCACACATAAAGTTTTTCCCAGGTACAGTAGTAATGAATAAAGAGAGTCCACGAGTCTTAGTTAAGGAATTCAATCTTCTGAATGATGAGAAGGTAAGTAAATCCACTGGAAGGCAGGGGTTGGAGGCTTAGGCAAAAGGTGGCAGGAGCAAATGGTACTCGGACTATAGAAGAAGAGACAGAAGTTCTGGGTTACTGCCATAGTTTATTCTTCAGGGAAACATGGCTGATAATATAATGGTGCAGGGAAGAGGGCTGGCAAGTACAAGAGACATTGCCCTGGGACCCTTCCACCTCCCTTCCCTTGCCTCCCAGCTGGGACAAGACGATGGTAGCACAGGACATCAGGTAGAATTAGTTGATCATCCAATTATCAGTGGTGGTTGTAGGATTGTAAAAAGTTTGTGGCTTAATGTAGGGGTTATTGTTCTTAATGCTGGTCTCTGGAAGAGAAAAAGAATAGGTATTCAGTGGCCACACAGTCTGCTGAAACACATTTCTTTGAGAGTGACAGATCCCACCCAAACCCTGGGGGTGGGGATAATTCTGTGGTTTAGGAGATGCCCATACAAGATTTCTCTCAGGATGTTTTAAGTCCAGTAAGTAAAGAGACATAAATGTCAGAACTCCTGAGGTTTGGACAAATTAGGCAGGCCTGCAAGTGGACAATAGGGACTTGGAGGGGAGGAAGAGTTGGGGGTCCCAGGTGGGAATGGGTACCACAACTGGGAAAATATAGTCTCCTTCTGTCTACTCCCTCACATTTAGAGTTTTTATAGTCTTTGAGAACAGAATGGCAGAAGAGGAGTGATTCCTAGGTCCTACCACCTTTTCTGATAATCAAGCAGATTTTTCCACAGACGGAAAAGCAGCATTCATAGTCGGTATCACAATCCCAGGCATATTTGCACTTATTGCGACATTCTTTGAACGCGGGATTCCTTGAACAGTATCTAGGTTTCGTGTATACTGAAACTGAAAAGAAACACATGAGCAGTAACACCAAGAAGAAAAAGAAGAGTTTTTCTCACTATTATCCGCCCCTTTAAGGCCCCAGCACCCACTCCATTGGTTTCTCTTCTTCAGTTCTGCCTGCTTATCGGATCTGTGTAGACTTTTCCATTCCTAGAGTCAAAATCCAACTCCCACTCCCTAGCAAACCCAGCAACCATGAAGTCACCTCCATGAAATTGAACATCATAGGACCTGAGTCCTGAAACCCAGTTCTCAGAACACAGAGGCCCAAGAGATCCTCTGGTCTCCTGCTCTCATTTTACAGGGTGGGAAGAAGAGGGTCCCAGAGAAGAGGAGGAACTGTCTTGTACTTTTCCCTGTCTGGTTGAGACAGACGTCCGTCCAATCCTAGCTGTTCCCCAGAAACATTTCCCCCCAGTTATGGACCCACTACTCTCTCTTCAATTCTGCTGATTTCAATTCTTTTACCCCAGTGATTCCAAATTTTCCTTGGTCAAGCACCCATTTTATTTCTCTTCTCCATGCCCAATATTCTAAAATACTCAATTTCCCAAACAAAGGGAGCGCTGGGGTGGTACATGAACAATGAGTCTTGGAACACTGAAAAAAAGAAAATAAAATAAAATAAAAAAGAATTAGTACCCCTTTCCCAATTTAGTGTTCATCCTTGGAGCCCCTAACTGTAGGACACGAATTCCTGGTGGCTCAAGCAAAGCGTCCTCCATGCGGGCTTTGAGCCCTGTGGAGCTTTCCACTGCTATGGGTTCTCCTCAACAGAAAAACCATGTAGACACCACAGTCCCCACCACACACATAAAAACATCGTTTCTCATAACGTCAGGAGACCATCAAACTTGAGAACTGCACATTCGGCTTTTGTCAGCCATCCTGGCTTAAAGGAACCAATGTTTTTATATATGTCACTCCAAAGTTCCTTTTGTTTTCTATCCCCTTTTGTTTTCTTCATTTTGAAACTCAACCAGAATACCTGGACGTGTAGTTGTGGGTGCCGGTTTTTCTTCCATACCACCTGTCACTGGCGTGATCAGCAGGCAGTAGAGTGTCAGCAGCTGGAGAGCCAACCACTTCATGATGTTAACTCTGGATGTCTGAGTGTGAGCCTGGCAGGAGCGCCAGGATGTTACCAGCCAGGCAC
>JAQQSY010000968.1:0-14718 GCA_028646535.1 Procyon lotor | reverse complement strand
TAAGGTGCAAGTGCTTTTCTAAGTATGATCCCATGTAAACCTCACAACAATCCTGTAAGACTGTTAGTATATTTAGCATCTTTTTAAAGATTTTTTTTTTTTTAAAAAGACCTAGTGTTGGTAAATGGCTGTCTTAAATGAATGAGTGATGAAACTGGTAGTCTGTATATTACTTATGCCAGCTGTCATAACAAAAATCCCCAAATTTCAATGACGTCACAGTTAATTGTCCCTCTTGAACAGTCTAATGTGGGTGTTTTTGGTGGCCCAAGATTCTTCATTTTCTTAATTCTGAGATTTAGCTCTTTCTGGCTTGTGGCTGATCCATCCCTCATGTTTGTGGAGGCCCCTGGTTCTAGCCAGGGAAAGGGGAGATGGAGCAAACTTACCCATCTTGCAATATTCCAGTGCTTAAAACTAGTCACATGGTCTCAGGTAGAGGCAAGAAGTTCTAGGCTGAGTGTCAACCTCCTGGAGACAACTGTATACATGGAAGCTCAAATTTTTGATAGACCACTAGCTCTCTCTGTCAGAAATTCTATCCAAGGTCTATTTATAAAGTGTTAGTGGTTCTCAACCCTGTCAGATCCAAATGTCCCTGTTTTATAACAAATAGTTGAATGCTTTCTCTACCATCTGGAAATAAATTCATAAATTATATAACCTACCTACATGCACACTTTCTTTTCTATTTTTTTTTTAAGATCTTATTTATTTATTTGATAGAGAGAGAGACACAGCAAGAGAGGTTACACAAGTAGGGGGAGTGGAAGAGGGAGAAGCAAGCTTCCCGCTGAGCAGGGAACCCGATTCGGGGCTCAATCCCAGGACCCTGGGATCATGACCCTAGCCAAAGGCAGACGCTTAACGACTGAGCCACCCAGGCACTCCTACACACACATTTTCAAAAAGCAAATAGAATTCTTTCATGTAACAGAATGGCGAAATAAAAGAAACCTGTAATAAGATAATAGCTATTTCAAGATGTAAATACTGAGAAACAACTACCCTCAGAGACAATGTATTAGTTACTTGTGTGTTTGTGTAGAAAGACTGCATGTGTGACAGCTACAAACTTCTGTGTTTTGTATTAGACATTAAAATTTCATTAGCAGAAATCTTGGATTACCTGGTTTTTCAATATAGTAAACAAGTCTTAGTAAACTTCCAAAGAAAAGAGCTTACAATCTCTTCCCTCAATATATACAAGAAATACATTATACATTACATATTAACATCATGAAAAAGTACTTTGTATGTAACATTATAAGTAGTATTTATGTTTGTTTATTTTTACCTACCTGAATACCCAGAGGTATTCAAAATCTAGTCATTGGTCAAGACCTTCCTTCACATTACAGAACATCTGGCTATCCTGTTTTGTCCACTAAATTCAAGTAAAGCGGGGCACCTGGATAACTCAGTGGGTTAAAGCCTCTGCCTTTGGCTCAGGTCATGATCTCAGGGTCCTGGGATTGAGCCCCGCATCGGGCTCTCTGCTCGGTGGGGAGCCTGCTTCCCCCTCTTTCCCTCTGCCTGCCTCTCTGCCTACTTGTGATCTCTCTCTGTCAAATAAATAAATAAAATCTTTTTAAAATAAATAAATAAATAAATAGATAGATAGATAGATAGATAAATAGATTCAAGTAAAGTTCCCCCAGTATTATAACAACAGAAGCATCCCCCAAAATTTACAAAATGCCACTTGGGACAGATAACTCCTCTTTATCAAAAACCACTCCAAAATCTCATATTGCGTCCTTGAATTTAAATTTTTATATAAACTCTTTAAATTTTGAAAATAGTTTTACAATTACAGAAAACTCTTATATAAAGAGTGTACAAAAAGTTTCCATGTACTTACATCTAGTCCCGTTATTAACATCTTATATCCATATGGTACATTTGTCATAATTATGAGCAAACATTGATATTTTATTTTAGTCTCATGTTCAACTTTATTCAGTTTCCTTTGTTTTTACCTATTTTTTTTTCTTTCCTAATATCCCATCCAAGATATCACAGGACATTTAGTTGTCATGTCTGCTTAGGCTCCTCTTAGCTATGACAGTTTCTCAAACTTTCCTTATTTTTGATAATTTTGAGTTTTGAGGCATGCTAGTCAGGTATTTCATAATACATTCTTCAGTTGGGATTTGTCTGACTTTTTTCCCCATTATCAGACCGGAGTGATGGGATTTAGAGAGGAAGAGGACAGAGATCAAGTGCCATTTTCATTACATCATGTCAAGGGCACAGTCTGTCAACATGACTCATCATTGTCCATGTTGACCTTGATCATCCAGTTGAATTAGTGTTGGTCAGGTTTCTCCACTTAAAGGTGATCTGCCTCTTTTTGTGTTTTGTACTCTGCAAGGAGGTCACTACGTGCAGTCCATACTTAAGAGCAGGGAGTTATGGTCCACCTCCCTGAGGGTAAGAGTCTGGACATAAATTATGTCCCAGAGATTTGTCTCTTCTTCATGATTTTAATTTATTCAACTACTTATTTATATTTATTTATGTGGATATACATCCATGAGTACATCTGATATAAATAAATTTTATAATTAAAACTATAATTAAAATATAAATAATGAAGTAAATATAAGTAAGAAGTTAAAAGCAAATTCATTTAAAAATCAGGAGGAGAGACAATTTGATTTATAGAATACTATATTTATTTTGGTTCTCAGATTGCTCCAGCTTTGGCATTGGCATCCAGCAAAAAACAGGTTTTGCGTCTCTTTGACACACTCTCCCCCTCCTCCTCCCCCTCCTCTTCTCCTCCTCCCCCTCCTTTTCCTCCTCCTCCCTCTCTCCCTCCTTCTTCATCTTAGCACTTCCCCACTTGCTAACACCACAGACTGTTCTAGGCTCATTCAATGCGAGCATATATGTACAGTCGCATCAGAGTTGTTTATCTGTACACCCATGGGAAACAATTTTGTCAACTAGAACACCATGTTTTTACATAGTTCCCTGTGCTTTCAGTCTTACAGGCACCACTCATCTCCAAAGCGCCAGGTCCACACATTTCCCAACCCCTTCAGTAGGGTTATTTCATTCACTTGGAATATAGTTACATTACTTGACCAAAGTTCACATTCCTTCCTTGGATCCCTCATTCTGCTAAATATTTTTTTTCTTTAATTTGCTTACATGAAAGTCCACTACAAATTTCAATAGCTTTTGTGCTACAAATTTCAATAGCTTTTGACAAATGCATTTTATCTACCATTAGCACATCAGGCAGAAAAGTTTTGCCCCTCTAAGAAATTTTCCTGTGCTTCACCTTTCAACTTGGAAACCATTGGTCTTTTCACAGTCCCTAGAGTTCTCCTTTTCCAGGGAGAACTGGAAAAGTACCAGCTTTAGAGTACCAACTGAGCCCCCTGGTACTCTAGCTTGTCAAATAAATGGAACTATATACTATACGGTCTTTCAGATTGGTTTCTTTACTTAGCAGTATACATTTAAGACTTCTTTTTTTTTTTTTTTAAGATTTTATTTATTTATTTGACAGAGAGAGATCACAAGTAGGCAGAGAGGCAGGCAGAGAGACGGGGGAAGCAGGCTTCTCACCGAGCAAAGAGTCCAATGTGGGGCTCGATCCCAGGACCCTGAGATCATGACCTGAGCCGAAGGCAGAGGCTTTAACCCACTCAGCCACCCAGGCGCCCCCATTTAAGACTCTTTTATATCTTTGTGTGGCTGGATAGTTTATTCCTTTTTACAACTGACTAGTATTCAGTGTGTGGATGAACCACTGCTATTTATACACTTTCCTGGTGAGGGACATGGTTGATTGTTTCTAATTTTTAATGATTATTGACAAAGCTGCTATAAATATTGATGTGCAGGCTTTCGTGTCAATGTAAGTTTTAAAATCAGTTGGGTAAATACCTAGGAGTGCAATTGCTTTTTTGATGATAGGATCATGTTTAGCTTCTAGAAGCCTACAACAGACCATCTTCCAAAGTGGCCACTGACCATGAATGAGTTACACAATCATGATTATGCTTCATGGTTTGTGTTTCTCAGTTGAGGCATGGGTAGCACTGGAGTGGGAATTCTTTGTTCAATATTGTCTTGCACATTACAGGAGGGTTAGCATTTGTGAACTGCGGGTGCTAAGTGCTGGTAATATAGATCCTCAATCAGTGGCACAGCCAACAGCACCCTTACACAATTCTAACATCCTCAGGCAAAGGGGACGTGCAGCATCCCCTGCTGAAAACTACTGATCTCTCTGAAAAGCTTCTACGAAACTTAAAAGCTGATGTTATAATAAAAAATATAAAGGATGCCAGATTATCCCACCAATATAAAAAAAGTGTGCAAAATATCTTTTAAAAGCTAGAGAGAAAGATACCAACATGTCAAGGATAATCAGCTCTAAATCTTGAAACTATGAGTAATTTTTACCCTCATTTACCTCCTTTTTAACTCTTGATATAACTAGTATGCAGTACCCTTCTAAGATAAAATCATGTAAATATTATTTAAAAGTGTTCTAATTACAAAATGATTAATAAGTAAGTTTATTATATTGAGCGAATTGTAAGTAGCTTTTCCTATGACAGATATGTTCTTATTTCTTAACTCGTCTTCCATTCTTTCCTGAACCCAGGCCAGTGTGCTTCTCACACACCCTTTGATTGAAAATAGTGACAACACAAAAATGAAAGACAAGGAAAATGACAGAAAACAACCAGAAGGTTGTTTTTTTCTCCCCCATGTTCTGTGTGTGCATGTTTCCAAATGGATTCTGCAAGGGTAACAGATCATCTCAACTGTACCTTTCCTTCTCCAATTGTTTTGGACTCTCCAATTGCAATTTACAGCGTCAGCATTTTTTATTCAAGATACAGATTTTTTTTCACATTGTATTTCAGAGAAAGAGAGAAAAAAAGAGCAAAGCTAACAATATAATGCATGTTGAGAGGAGACGGCTCTTTAAAACTGTTCTAACGTCTTATAAGACAGGCAATTTTAGCATAAGACATTTTGCCTGGCAACTGTTACCAGTAGATCCTGAGTGCTAAGGGAGATTGCATAGAATATCATATCTTGGCTGTTTTCCACTCACTGATGAAAACTAGTTGGACACATTTACAAGAGCAAAATGATGTCTATGGGGACTGCTAAGAACATTTTCAGCTGAGTTTGGAAAAAGAATGGACTTTTGTGCCAGGCAGCTTTAGGTTATAAATACTCGTCTGCTACTTTCTAGCTCCATGACCTCAGACAGGAGACTCAGTCTCTCTGGGCCTCAATTTCCTTATCTTCAAATGAGGATTGTGACTAGGTTATTGAGAAAATTAAATACACAAAGTCCCCAGCACCCTTGTAGACATTAACTTTGTCTTCTTAATATATTTCCGGGATCTGGAATTGAGAGAGGAAATTAATTTCACTCAGCATCAGATCAGTGTTTGCTGCTGATTTGGAAATTGGCTTTTTAGGAATTGAATATTTTCTTAATCTACAGGGGAAAAATGAATTCTATTCCATGCACTTTACATGTGTATATGTTATCTATTGCTTTATAACTAATCACCCTAAATTTTCGTGGCTAATAACAATAGTAAGCTTATTATTTCTGGTGATTCTGTGGGTCAGCTGGATGGTTCTCATGGCTTCACCTAGCCTTTGCCATGTGTGTGCACTGAGATGAAGTTCAGCTGGGGTAGAAATAGTCAAAATGGCCTCATTTACAGGTCTGGCAGCTCATGCTGGTGGTTCGCTGAACCCCCTGGTACTCTATTTGGTTTCTCATCCTCCAGTAGACTAGACTGAGCTTGTTTATGTGATGGCAGAGATGTTCCAAGATGCAAGTACAGAAGCTATAACATCACTTTCGCCCCATTCTATTACCAAAACAAAGCATGGGGTAGCCCAGATTCCAGGCGTGGGGAGAGAGGTGCCAGCTCTTTATAAATGGAGCTGCAAATACTGTGCAAATTTTGTGTTTGCAAATACTGCAAATACAAAAAATGTGCAAATACACATTTTTTTTCAATCTACCACAACGTGATCCTGTTCGATAATTATCACAAATGGTTTGTGACATGGATGGTATGATTCACATCAATTAAATATTAGGTAACACATTTAGAAAGAAGTGTTGCCTGGCAGTTAAATGTGAATTTTCTGGACTCAAAACATCTTGATTAGTATTCAAGCTCCCTCTGTTCCCACTCACACTAAATTGTGTGACCTTGGGAGAGTCACTTGACATATTAGTTTCTTATTGCTGTTCTAACAAATTATCAAAAAACCAGTGGCTCAAACAACACAAATTACTTCTCTTATAGTCTTGGAGGTCAGAAGTCCAAAATCAGCCTGAGTGGGCTAAAATCAAGGTGTTAACACCTTCAAGAAGATTGGGGACTAATCTTTCTCTTTGCCTTTCCCAGCTGCTGGAGGCTGCTTAGGCCATGGTCTTGCCCACTCAGCCCTGTACCCCCATCTGGAGTACATCCAATCTTGGTCCTCCTGCCCCCTTCCTAGAAGGATCCCTGTGATTAGATTTGACCCACCTGGATAATCTAAAATAACCTCTCCATCTCAAGACCATTAATTTAATCACAGTGACAAAGTCCTTTTCCCATTCAAGGAAATGTATTTGTAGGTTCCAGGGATCCAGTTATGGACATCTTTGTTTCATGGGGCGTGGGGGGAGGGGCTTGGATGGGGGGTGAGAAGGGAGTGGGGAGGTGGGGAAGTGTGTTATTCATACCACAACCCTTGTAGAAGTTGAATTCCATGCCTCAGTTTTCTTACCTGTTAATGGGGGTAATGTAGCTATTTCATAGCTTTGTTCTGAAGATCCCATGTGTTAAATATGTGTGGTATTTAGAGTGCCTGGTACCGAGTGAGCTCCTTATAAGTAGTAGCTATTACGATTCTCACTAGTATTACTGTTTCCCTCAGCTTACTCAATGGGGAGCCAACACCCAAACTCAGTGTCCTGGCTGTACAAGGATTCTGAATGAATTGCTCATTTTTTTTTAATTGATAATTTTGATACAGTCTAAGTCACCAACTCATTTGGGCACAACAAACACATTAACTATTAAGAAATAGTGTCTGGTAGAAATAGTTCCAAAGGGGGTCAAAATGAACTTTAGAAAACCTTATACCATGAAAAGAAAGAAGTTTTTTACTTAATAAAACATTTTGTGAGAGCTTCCTAGATGCCACTATGCTGATATGCTGAGTACTTTCTCACTTGACATCCTGCTGTTCTCAAAGTCCTTCATTATTGGTGACATCCTCATCAGGCTACATATTGTTTTTATCTTCCCAATGAGAAAACCCAAACTCATAATGGTTGGGGATATTGAGGTCCCGAAGCAGTTTAAGTCAGTCCCATTATGAAAATCCTGCTCTTATCCAATCCAGCTGGGCTGCAATAAAAGGAATTTTTATTAAATGACTATAAATGCATATTGCAGTTTACATTTGCATCTGAGACATTGCTGGGCTTTCCTTCCCTCAGCTTTCCCAAATAAATAGAGGAGAAGAAATCTAGGATATGAATCTTTTAGGCACAAATTCTTCCTGGCACAGATGGGAGGCAGCCTGAAAAGGCATTCCTATAAAAGCTCACAAAATACTTAGGCAAATTTTGAAGTTAAACAAGGCACTTAGCCCAAGCCACTTAATTGCATCTCAGAAAAGTGAGCAGAAAGAAAGGGTTTATTGATGGGCATGGGGAAAGTGGGGGTGGATGGAAACAGATTTTCCCCAAAGTGGACCACTCCCAGCCTGGGTGGTCCTTTCAAACTCAGATCCTGACTCAGGACTTGGGCTCCAGTGCTGCTGCTGACAGGATCTTTTGGGGTTTGGAGGTGAAAGAAGGGAAGAGAAGAGTGAATCTGGAAGATATTAGGAGACTTGCTGGGACAGATAAATCGTGGAAACAAGTCATATATTAGTTATTTGTAAAATATTCACAGAAACCAAAGGAGGTGACAATTCAAGAAAAAGGAGCAGATGATGGAGTATATTAGGCCTTTTATAGTTTAATTTATGTAATGAGGCTGAGAGTTAAGTAGTATCCCCATTTTACAGATAAGAAAGTTGAGTCTAATTAATTTTGCCAATGTCACAAAGCTGGTATGTGAAGGAACTAGAAATAGAATCTAGGTCTCATTACTCTGAATCCAATTTAAGTCCAAATATATCAAACATAGGTGCTTCCCCCCCAAATGTTCACCTGTTTTTCTTACCATTGCAACATCTAGAGGTGCTATAGTGATGATGGTATCCATAGAAAACAGGTTCAAAGGTGTAAGCAAAGGCTGTTTAATGAACGGCTTATGTATAGAGTTGTGAGCAGTGTTCAGAGAACTAATAAGGTCTGAGCACAGTCTTCATCCTAACTGGGAGCAGATACTGTCTCTAGGCCTGGAAGGACAAGAAGAGAAAGCAAAGTTACAGAACCCAAGACAGCTGGAGCCATGGGAGAGGGGCTGCCCAGCCAGAGCTGTGTGTTGGTAGAGCTTGCTTTCCAGCCATCAGCCTGATGGAGCCAGGAGATGGGAGGATAAGCCCTCAGACCTCTCTTCCATATGCTGCCAGGTTCTCTGCTTCCAGAAGCCAACCTACAGTTAGAAGTCAAAGGAATCGAGGGTGCAGAATGTAAGTCAGTGTCCTGGGGCACAATGAGAAGAAGAGACCAGATCTAGAAGAAGGAACAGAGAACGTCCAGCTCACGTACTTCCCATTGGAACTTTCAGCAGCCCAGTCTAAGATAAGATAAGATCTATCTAAGAAGATCTTATCTAAGAGATAAGTCAAGTTACATTTTGTCCACTTTCTCATAGTTTGTTCGTTTCTTTCTTTCTTTCTTTCTTTCTTTCTTTCTTTCTTTCTTTCTTTCTTTCTTTCTTTCTTTCTTTCTTTTTCTTTCTTTCTTTCTCTCTCTCTCTCTCTCTCTTTCTTTCTTTCTTTCTTTCTTTCTTTCTTTCTTTCTTTCTTTCTTTCTTTCTTTCTTTCTTTCTTTCTTTCTTTCTTTCTCCCTTCCTTCCCTCCTTCTCTCCCTCCTTCCCTCCCTTCCTCTTTTCTTTCTTATTTTCCTTCCTTCCTTCCTCCCTCCCTCTTTCTTTCTTTCTTTTTCTTTCTTTCTTTCCTATGAGCCCGTCAATGATTGACAAGCTAAGGCCGAATCATTTGTTCAAATTGCTGAACAAGTTTTCTGGAAAAAGCTGGAAAAGTTTTCTGGGAAGTGTGGTGATAGCTATTTTGAGGAACTGGAAAAATATATGGCTGATTTTGTTATCTCTGGAAGGTAACGGTGTTGAGGAGAAAGAACAGAAAATGTCCTGACCGTCTAGAGGATCCCACTGAGGGATGGCAAACCTAAGGTTCTGCTCTTCCCAAATAGCACTTGACAACTGGGTAACCATGTATTAGACACTTTATCAAAAAGGCTGGAAGGGAAACTGTAGAAATGGGACCACGGAGGAAGACTGGGTCAAGAATAGTAAGTGGGAAATTAATGCATCCAGTGGCTTCTACAGCGAGTTCTAGGAACTCAGGGCACAACAGTTGGTGTGTTACTGTTCCTGGACATTTCAGAATGTACGTGTGGGTCCCCCAGGTCACACTTCAGTGCTCAGATTGCATTTGGCCTTCTATATGTGATCTTGGATGAGACAACTTGCACATTCCACAGCATCGGCATGGATCTCAGCCACAGTGTTCATTTCCTTTCCCCAGTACTGTTAGGATATGACATCATTCACTTCACCCCATCCTCTTGAGGTCCTACCTGAGTGGTCTCTCTGCTTTGCAAACCTGGCCATGACGGGGACCAACCCTTTGTAACTTTTCAGGACACCTCAGTTTCCGTAGAGCACAGCTTGAGTTCTTAGCAGGGAACTTAAGGCCTACTTAGGATCTCGTTACCTCTAGTGTTCCCCTAGACTTACCGTGTTAGCCCTTCTCCTTGTATTTTGAAACTTTGGTTCCCTATGTTTGCAGAGCCCTTTAATGGAAGGCTCTCCAGTAGGCTCTGATTCTCTCAGAGTTCTGCAGTGGTCACAGCACGGCAGGAGACGCAGACACCCAGGCTCCTGGGCTAATATGTTCTGGAGAGGTAATTTCTTAGCTATGCTACCCTGCTCCTAAATGGCATGGTAGTACCTCAAGCCAAGTTATCTTGACTCGGTTTAGTGCTCTGTATATCTCTAGATTGTCTTTTGGCTTTAAGGTTTTGAGTTCTAAAATTTAAAGTTCTAAATTTTTGCACTTACAAGATTCTGTTGAAAGTTAGCTTACTGACACTCTTAAAACTACATGCGAAATCATGACATTTTTCCCAGATTAAATATATAAGAATTCCATTTCATTTCACGCTTCCTCATGTAAGGATGTGCACCTGGAATGCTGTTTGGGATGCTCAGATATTTTCCTAATGCTCTGTCCATTTTGCTGCTCCTGCTGTTTCTCCTCCCCCCTTCTCCTCCTTCTCCTCCTTCTCTTCCCTCTCCTTCCTTCACCTTCCTCTCCCTCTCCACTTCCCTCTCCCTCTCCTTCCCCTTCTTTTTTAGCTGTTTTAGTTGTTCCCTTGGGCAACCTTATTTTTGCAGCTGGGGGTAAATATGGCATTCTATTCAACTTTAATTTCAAAGGCAACCTGAGAATGTCCTGGTAGGGTGGTTGAACATTAATATCCCAGAAAAATTGAATAGATGTCATGTATTTTGTTAAATTCTGTTTTCACACAGCAATAAAAAGGCAAGTAAATGACAATCTTTTTTTTTTTTTTTAAGATTTTATTTATTTATTTGACAGAGAGAGAGAGATCACAAGTAGGAGAGAGGCAGGCAGAGGGAGAGGGGGAAGCAGGCTCCCTACTGAGCAGGGAGCCCAATGCCTGGCTTCATCCCAGGACTCTGAGATCATAACCTGAGCCGAAGGCAGAGGCTTTAACCCACTGAGCCACCCAGGAGCCCCTATAAATGACAATCTTAAAACAGAATTGCACATGGATTGATGCAATAACATGACTCAGATAACACCTTTCAGGAATAGAGTAAGAGATTAAAGAAACAGAAATCCTCACATTTTTATAATAAACATAGTTTAGATACTGGTTGCATAACAACAATGCCAAATTATCTATGTAATTCAGGCAAAAGATATTTACCCAGATATATTACCTGGTCTGTGGTAGCACCTTATCAATTTGGTGAAACAGCAATTTTAAAGAAATGTAAAACAAGGTATTTGAGGGTCTTTCTTGTTAATCAGGCCAAATTGTTAATCTAGAAACACAGCTAAGTGTCTGAAGTAAACTATACTCTATGAATTCTACATTGAAGTAAAACAGATCATGTGATATGATCATTGTCTACAAATACCTGAAGGGATATTGGCTAGAAAAGAGCTAGCATATTGCCTTTGGTCCTGGAAGTCAGGACCACCATGAACAGATAAGTGTTATGGGCCATCAGATTTTAGGTCCAGTTAAGTAAGAACAATCTAAGGGAATTGTAAAAAGCAGAACTGACTAACTCTGGAAGCAGCAAGTTTCCTATTATAAGAAGTATCAAAACAAAATGCAGATATATCTCTTTACATCATTTACACAATTTTAGTTTTGGAGACAGGGATTGAGCTGCCTGGAAAGAAAAAAGAAGAATGTATTAATCTCCTCTCATTTTCCTCTTTGCTGTGTTCCAAATATATGATTCAGCTCTTGTGTATTAACAAGGAAAGAAAGAGAGAGAGACAGAGAGAGAGAGAGAAAGAGAGAGAGAGAGAGAGAGAGAATATACATATATATCCCTGAACACAGAGGAAACCAATTCAACTGTACTCAGAGTGGGAAGGAAACAGACATGATGATCTCATTGTTGTATTTCTAGGAAAGATGAGTCATACAGTCTGCTCAAATTCAGAGTAGCTAGAGGGAAGCTGGACATCAATGATGCTTTCTTCCTCTTTAATAGGGAACAGAGCCTCAAATTTCTTTTAAAATAGCAGGGAAGAAAGAACTTAGACATTGGCCTAAATCAAGGAAATTTCACTAGAGTGTTCTGTAAGATATGACTATAAATAAATCAGTTTCAAATTGAAATTAATTGAGTATGGAGGTGGGGATGGGAAGGAGGGATCATATAAACCATCCAAACTCTAGCTCTCCTATTCCTAACCCCCACCAGCCATCATCCCCAAGATCAATTTTAATTTCGCTTTGATATCCTTGCAAGGACAAAGCACCAGGTCAGAGAGGTGAAGGGTTAGAGAGAAGAGCAAGCTGGAAGCATTCACCAGGGCACCAACTCCTACCAAAACACTGAGTAGGGAGTGCATGCTTCTTTCCAGGAGAAACTTTCATCACATGGGCAGTAGGGTATGGCTGCCAGTGCTCTGGAAGGTTATTTTCTTCCAAATTGCCCCCAAAATATATGCCATGTTTTATGATCCTATAAACCAGCATTTATTAAAAGTCTACCATGGACCAGGCACTGTGAAGTGAATTTGTATATGTCAAATTGCCATGTTTCTCTACTGGCATCCAATTCCTAACGCTGGAGAGGAATCTTCTGTTGCTTACACATTGGCCTTACCCTCTCTAAAAAATAGGAGACATTCTCTCTAGGAGAGGAAAAAAGAGGTGGGGATACTGACATTTTTGGAACATGGGAAGATGGGAACTACTTAACCAATGGTCCATTTCTTCAGTGTTTTTATAACCATAGGACAACTTGCAAGTGCATTTTAGATCCTACTCACTTACTTTAATACCATACTTATAACAAAAGGTTAAAATTAGAAATGAAAAAACAGAGTTCAAAAACGACATCCATATGACTACACCGAAATCTTAGCAAATATAAAGTAGATCAGTAAAATTTTAGAGTTTTTAAAAGGGTTCTAATCTGGGTCGATGCTCTCATTTATTGAGTTGGGAAACTCAAACCATGCAAGTACCCACAGTTAGATAATGAGGTAGAAAGTGGACGTACTGACAGTGTAGAATGTGCAAGATGGCTTCATTATATTACCCCCTCTAATGTTTTAAAATTAGTTTTATTTTTATCAAAATTATGCTTGCACATAATTGACATTTTTCAGCAGCTCTACAAAGCTTATTAGAAAAAATGTATTTTTATTCCTAGTTCCCAGACACCGAATTTTAGCTCTTAATTGATTTTCTGTCTACTTTTGCAGCTCCAAAGTCAGATGTCAGTATTCCTACCTTTTAAAGTCTTGATTCTTGTATTTTGGCTTAAATTCATACTCTAGTAGCTTCCTAAGATATAACAAGTAATATTTTTGAAAAATGCTGATTTTTGAAAGTGGCTTTATTCTAACACTTAGCTGATAGTTTCCTTGGATATCAAATTCTAGGCTGGATGTTACTTTTTAAGATGTCAAATGAGATCTGATTTCAACTTCCATTATTATAGAAGTTGAAAGGATCAAAAAGATCGAAAAAATCAGATCAAAAAGATCTGATTTCAACTTCCAATATTATTTCCAAAATGGTACAATTTTGGAAATTTTGTACCATTGTGGAAAACTTTTTTTTTTCCCCTGAATGGAAGCTTCTCCTCTCTTTGGCATCAGTTGTGAAATCTCAGATGGTGTACATTGGGGAAGTACATCGGGTTTATTTTCATCCCTTATGCTTGTTGTACAGTGGGCCCCATCCATATGAAAATTCTTATCCATTCTTATCATGTCTTGGCTTGTTCTTTGAAGGATCTCCTCACCTCTGTTGGTCTGTCTTTCTGGAGATCCTATTATTCAGATGGGGCACACTTGCCCTCACCCTGTACTTTATTTCATCTTTTCCTTTCTATCCTTTTGACGTTTTGCTCTAATTGTTTGTAAGTTTCTTGCTTTATTTTTTTGTTGTTGTTTTTGGTTTTGTTTTTTTAAAGATTTTACTTATTTGACAGAGAGATCACAAGTAGGCAGAGAGGCAGGCAGAGAGAGGGGGGGAAGCAGGCTCCCTGCTTAGGGGAGCAGAGGGCCCAATGTAGGGCTTGATCCCAGGACCCTGAGATCATGACCTGACCCAAAGGCAGAGGCTTTAACCCACTAAGCCACCCAGGTGCCCCAAAATTCTTGTTTTATTATCTAATCCTTCTTTTGAGAGTCTCATTTCTGTGATCATGCTTTTAATCTCCAAAGCTTTAATTATCTAAAAATGACTTTTTAGAGCAACCCATCATTGTTTTATGACTGCATTTTCCCCCCATTCATCTCTGTGGATATTAATCTCATCCTGTTTCAAGTTCTCTTTGCCTGCAAGGATTTATGGATTCTGTTTTTTTCCAAACTACTATTTTTTTTTTTTCTGGTTGGTTTCTTTATTTCATGTTAGTTACTTTCCTCAAAGTCTGGTGATCCTTGGTTGTCCATTATTGTTTAAGATCAGAGCACTGAAAAACAGAATGGAGGCTGTGTGGCAGTCTGTCTGATCACAGTCTTGTGCTGCCTTTCTCAACGGGATGTTCTATGAGAATTGCTCCCTAATTCTTTAAGGCATCCGTTTATGAAATGAATTAATTTATCTCCTCTGAATCTAGAATGTACTAGTTACATGACATGGAAGAATTCAGAAAATAGTCAACTTCTGTATTCTGTAGTATAGATGCAGAAATCCGGTTCAAAAGATTATCTAGGGGCACCTGGGTGGCTCAGTGGGTTAAAGCCTCTGCCTTTGGCTCAGATCATGATCTCAAG
>JAQQSY010000967.1:0-14718 GCA_028646535.1 Procyon lotor | reverse complement strand
GTTATAACATAAGCAGTATCACAACAAGCATCTGATTATATTGCAGGTCAAATTATGTCCTCAAATTATAATTGTGTACAATCAGTAATCATTAAAACCAGTGATTCATGAGGTGCATGTTAATTTTGTTTCATCGTAGGTAAAATAGAGTGCCTTTTTTTATGCATGTTAATACTTACAGAATTGAGTTTTAATGACCTGGTATCCGAATTCTATACAGTTTATCTATTTAGGGCGTAGTGGGTGCTTAGTTGAAAAAAAAAAGTAATCTTATGAAATCTAATGGCTAAGTAACAATGCAAGCTAAATTAATTTTTACTTTGAATTTTAACAGCATCAGCTAAAAAATCTGCCTTATTTCTGTAATTACTTATGAGTGATGGTATTTAAGATCTGATTCTCCTTGGACAGGCATCTTAAAGAAACAATGCCACGTGCGAGAAGGTACAAGAGCGGGTTCTGTGTGTGCTCTTGGCATGCATTGACCTCGAGCTGTGGAGTCCATGTAGACAGATGAAGCAAAGGGATTACCCTAATAGCCATGAGGTTGAGGAGAGGGCAGGAGCATGCCTCTGAGAAACTTGATTGATTCTTATGCATAGGTCAAAAGAGCATCAACCCATTTATGTGTTCAATTTTAGAGTGAAAGGTATTACTTTATATTGATCTTTTTTTTTTTAATGCTATTGTCAGCCCAGAGTGTCTTAAATTTCTTTTTCTCTTTTCTCCCATTATTAAGGGAAGGAATTTTTTTTCTTATATGTCATAGACAAGAGTGTGTTCTTTAGTCATTTAAGGAAAAATGTCAGTGGAATCTTCTGGGTTTAGGGAAATTTGGGAAATTTGGGAGTCAGCTGTTCCTGGTCAGGAAAAGTTGTATTTAGGATCTCAGATGCTCGCACAGATAGGGTTTGGGTGAAAGTGATGTGTATCGAGCCCTTCATGGCAGGGAGAGGATCATACCAGGTACCACGATATCAGTGAGTAGGGCCCATAAAGAGTCTTTGCCTTCAAGAAGATTGTAAAGCTTTTTATCCCTTTTAGTAAGTTGGGATTCCATTTGTCTCCTTAAGAAGGATGATGGGATCATCCTTATTTTCGCTGGGGGGACTGACGGAAGGTGGTCGTGGGGTTGGACATTAGACGTCAGTATCTTGTCTTACAAATAAAATAACAGGCGTTGGAGTATTCAGACTCTTTGGGCTTTGATTGTTGTGAAAGCACAGCCACGCTCACTGTTGCAATGTGGCATCAGATGCTAGAGGGGGGTTTAAAGACCCTGCATCTTAAGAATGTAGCAGGATGTTTTCCCCCTCTATTTCTAGAGCCAGCAAATCCCTTTTGTCTTCCTTGACTACCACTAATTAACTCAAATGTAAATTATAGGAAGGTATCTCTTTGCTTTTGATAGACTTTTATGTATGATTCCTTAAATTTCTCATATTTCAATTCATATTCAGAATCTCAGGTTTGGTTTTCAGTGTTTTTGCCACAAATTTTGTCACATATCCTTATAATATCTGGAGTACATACTTTAGGAAAAGAGGGAGCACTTCCAATTTAATGATATCTGATGGCAGGAAGAATATTAACCCAAGGCCTTGCTTTAGGTGGGTGTTGAGGTTGGGACTAAGCCTAGGGTCCCTGAGGAAGCAAGTATATCACCTCAAATTTGATGATAAATGAGTTTTTACACCAAGCATGGTTTGTGACATGCCTGAAAATTTGAGTGTAGTAAAGACCTAACCATTTAGTCAACCATGATGCTCCTTGAATTTTTTTTCTCTTAAAAATTTTTTTCTTAAATGGAATTAACAAATCTGCTTTTGGCGTTGAAACCTCTCCTCATAAAAATGTATGGTCCTGAATTGAGGACCAGGGTGAGAACAAGAAATCATCTGTTTTTTGCTTATTGGCTAATTTTGCTATGTGGAGGGATGCATTACCATTTTCTCTAAATGGTACTTTCTTAGTTGCTTAGCAATATATGCTTTTGAACATTTGGCCTCCCCAACAAGAGAAAACACATTTGCAAGCAAAGGTCGCTCTCTTGGTGTTTGCACTAGTTAACGTCTTGTTTGTGAGGAGCGGAAGACAGGGTTAATTGGAAGGATGTTGAGAAACGCACACAGTTGACAAGGCGCCTAAAGAAACAGGCCTGGAAAGTGGGCAGACATTCCTAAAATGGGGCTAGACTCTCAGCCTGTGTGCCCTTGAAGCGTAGCTGCCATAAACACTACCTGAGGTTCTGATTATGCTTTTTCTTCTCTCCCAAATGACATAGACCATAGCTAGTCATCGGCTGGTCATCCAAGTATGCTTACGGGTTCAGGACATGAACTAGCCTCCACTTTAGAGTTATAAACACAATTTAATCCAGTTTCCCTTAAGAACCTTGAGGTCTTCCACCTAGACACTTGCTCTCTTCAACTTTTCCTGGTCTTCCTACTGTTTTGCCGTTCCGTTCTTTGGTATCTCTGACAAACTACCTTTAAGAAAGTGTCTCCAAGAGTTTGGCAAGGAAATGCTCCCATTTGAAATGAGAGGGAAAGAGGCTGAGGCCCATAGACTCTGCAATGGAGTAGCCTGCTCTGGTAGTCGTAATCAGACTCGCGGAGGGCTTTGAGCTACCAGCTCCCCCAGGCTGCTGGGAGGCGCACCTGGAACTCGTCAGGATTCCGGAATGATTATAGCTGTGTTCTCATCTCCTTCCAAAATGACAGCATCTGGCTTTAACAAATAAGCCTGAGGCCTGAGTTGGGCTATTCAAGGCCCCCACCCCCTTCCCATGGCTGCCCTTCCAGTGTGGAGGTGGGGCCTTGTGCAATGAGTCACTGAAGGCCACCGGCGCTCCTGTACGCAGCACTCTTGGCAGTAGTCATTAGTTTTTTTGCCTTTTTCTAGAAAGCTTCCTCAGAAAGCTGATGTGGTTTAGCTACTGGGCACCCAAAAGCACTCGTGCTACACATTAAGTTGATTTAAGAAAGTCTGTCAAGTGTTATTTACAGTGGACCAAATTGGGCAGGAAAGAGAGCAGACATTTTGGTGTGCTTCCAGCGTCCTTCGGAGTTTAATCCCGTCTAATCTAACCTCTCAGACGTTTGAGGGTGTAGGATCATAAAGCCAGCACGAGACCATCCAGATGACTCCTTCATTGGTAAAAATTTTCAACATGGAGGGAAGGGCACTTTTTTTTCAGTCTCTCCCTGAACTATAAGCAGTCAGTGTATTTTCTCAGATCTCCGACTGTGGGAGCTACATTTGGAGAGTGTGTGTGTATTTCACCATATGAGGCCAGAATTACACTAATCCGATTCCCTGAGCCTTTCCTCTGGCCAGTCTGTCTTCCAGTGATCAAGAAGCAGAGTCACCACAATTATTATTATTACTTTTTGGACCGTTTATTAACGGTTGTAGTTACTGCTTGTGTACAATAAATGGCCCCAAACATAGTCTTACTGTGCTCATAGGTTCTGTGGATCAGGAGGTCAGGGGTGACTGTCCCTGCTTCCTCACACCCGGGGCCTCCTAAGCGAAGATCCCAGTGACTAGGGGCAGGAGTTCATTTGGAGGCTTCTTCACTCAAATATCTAGCTTCTGGGCTACGATGACTCCAAGGCTGAGCGCAGTGGAGCCTACGAACCAGGGTGCGTCCATGTAGAACTTCCCGTGGCTGGCGTCGGTTATGGTGTGAGAGCTGGCTTCCAAGATGGAGTGTCCAGGAGGGAGCATCCGGAGGTCAGGGATTTCAAGTGATAGACGTCACAGCCTATCTCCTGAGCTAGGGTCAGAGGTCATCAGTGTCATTTCTCCTGCATTCTGTTGTTTATAAGCAAGTCGCCAAGGCCAACACAGATGCACAAGGGTATCAGTGACTTCACTTCTCCGTGGTGGATTGTGAGGGTTACATCACAGGAGAATGTGTTGGGTGGGAGGTACTGCTGGGGTGAAAATACGATTCACCTCCGTAACTTTTTGAGAGTTACCAATATATCTCTGGTGGTTCCTCTTCTGTTTTCTCTCTTTTCTTTTCTCAGCCCAGTACTTGGTTTTGCCTCAGGACGGGAAGCTTTGTAAACTTTTTCACTGGCGTTAGAAAGGATGGCTGCCACTTCTTTCAAGCCAGTTTGGGCAAACGGTGTTTTGGGAGCCTTTCTAGAGGAGAAAGGAGCCATTTACGTAAGATTTCTGAGCCCCTGGTAATGAACTAGTTACTTTGTTATCATCTCTGTCTTTATCATCTTGTAAGGAAGTGAAGGCTGGTCTCCTGTTGGTCATTAGGGGATGAGTCATGCTAACTTACTGGAAAAATTTTCATGAATATTTGAGTGCCCCTTTGTGTCAGAAATATTGATAAACCGTGGCAGTAAGAAAATGAGCAAGACATAGGGTCTGCCCTTAAGAAGGGGCTTCCAAGTCTGGTTAAGAAAACAAATATTTTGACAGTTTGGCTACCAGGCTTTATAAAGTTAAATGTCAGATGCTTTATAAGAGGAGTAACTGCTAAATAAGAGGAGGTGGAGGAAGGAAGACAGATGGGGTGGGCGCTCTCGGCGGAGGCTTCCTATAGGAAAGGGTGTCTGAGCTGAATTCAGGATGAGTAAGAGTTAACCAGGTATCTTCATTTCTTACTACTGCTGTAATAAATTGCCCCAAATTTAGTGGCTTATTACAACACATATTATACTACAGTTCTGTTGGCTGCATAAAATGAGTCTATAGAGGCATTCTCTCAAGGAATCCATTTTCTTGTCCTCTCAGTTTCTAGAACCTGCAAACATTCCTTGGCTGACGGCTCTTCTGACTCTGAGCCTTTGGCCTCCTTCCTCTAGTGACCATTGTGATTCTATGGCGTCCACCCAGATAATCCGGGATAATCTTCCCATCTCAAGATCCTTATCTTAATCATACTGTAAAGTCCCTTTTACATGGAAGGTAACTAGTCCCCAGCACCAAGGATTAGGACATGGACATCTTTGTGGAGGCGGTTCTTTGGCCCACCACACCAGGTGAAGGTGTCCTTTATACAAAGAAGGTGGCATCCTAGTAAAGCTTCAAGGCCGTAGTTACTGTGGTTTATAGGACTCTCCATTCTTAAAAGGGAGAAAGGTGTGGGAAGAGACAAGGTGGGAGAGGAAGTGAGGGACAGATGAGGAAAGACCTCACGTCTTATTCCAGAGTCTTCATATTGCCCGGTAGCCTGAAGAAGCAAGGGGCAGTGACAGGGAGTGTGTTTTCCGAACTCCTCCAAGCACTTGGTGTTCGAAACGGCTCTCTCCGTACAGGAGCGGCAGTTACATTTTGCTGCAAGAGTCTGTTGGCAGTGAGCTTCGCATGAGGTCACACTGAGCAGGGTGTGGTTACGGTTTGAGATTTATTTTAGAGATTGTGCCGTTCATAGTTCTCATTCTTTGGGCCTCTTCCTCCAGTGACCGTCATCTGCACCTTCATCTAATAATATCGGAGGGACTTTGCTTTGCTGCGGGCCTGAGGGAACGAAAACAAAAAAAAAAGTATGAGAGGATAGTGGTACCCGGGGACAGATGAGAGGATCGTGGTTTCTGGGAGCATTTGGAGAGATGCTTTGCTTTTCAACCTGACTTTAATCAGCCCCGCCCCTCTCTCCACAGGCCTGCCTGCAATCTACACGCCGGGCAGCCTCGTCTATTTGACTCACAGCAGCCACCTTTTTAGAAGAAAACACAGCATGGCTTCCTTTTGTTTTTAGTCATATAAAAATGCTGTTTTGAAAATCTGGGCCCTTGGCCAAGTGCAAAATAGTAGGCATATGCGTCTTATTTTTCTCTCTCCTTCCACCCTGACTTGTGTAACAAGAGGTTTTTGTTTGTTTGTTTTTTGTTTTAAGTCTGTGTCTTGGAATTTAAGTACGCTTTAGTATGCTATATTTGTACTAGCTGCTTTTAAAGCAGGTTCATGTTAAGTGAAAATAGACAGAATTGTTTTAAAATGTCAGACCTGGATTATAGGTAATTTTTAGTGGCCGGTAAGTCCAGTGCTAAGCAGTGGCTAAGTCCTAGACGCAGGGCTATGTTAACCATCTTACTAACTAGGATTCTAGGTTTAAATAGAGCTCTTCAAATAATTATGAAAATGCTATGCTAGATATGTTAACTAGGGAAAGGATAAACGACATAGATTTGTGTCTTATGTATGTGTATATGAGTGTATGCATATTATGTGTGTGTCTATTATTAGTAACAGCATAAAAATACATTTATGCATAGTAACAGACGCTAAAAAGAAACAAATGACAGGGTTTGGAGTGGCAGCGTGTGTATATTTCCATTCCAACATGCCTCATGTGGTTAAATGTCCTATTATGCAGGGTTAGGGTTTTCCTACTAGTGGTATTTTATGCGACAGCTCTCTCGTGTCTTTTTTAAAGATGCTAGTTATCTTTCGTGTTGTGTAATCTCTCTTCAAAAATAAAGACAAAATCAAAATTCTTTGGAACTTTTAGAGAGTTTTTGGGTAAATGTACTACTTACTCTGAAAAAAAAAATCACCATTATAAGGTCAAGAGTTTGACAGAAAATAAAAAGACGTGATTTTTGCCCCACAAAAGTTTCGTTGCCTTGAGAAAGACAGGGTTGACTTGAATAGGTAGTTAAGGACCAAATGTATGCTAAGGTAAACAATAAGAGAACAATAATTCAGAACGTTGAGAATGATGCTTACATTTTTTAAATTCCCTATTATAACTTAAACTGGTTTTATGTTTTATTGCCAATGAATATGCTTACTGAGCTTGACTCCCTGTGTGAGTCAAGCTCAGATTTCATTTGAAATTTAAATACTTGTAAAACCGAAGCACATTAAAAAAACGTATTTGGGCTCCGTAGTCAGTACATAAGGGCTTTGTTTGGTTGGTTTCTTTTAAGCTAACAAACAGTCGTCCTCGGAAAGAAAACATGAGCAGAATTCTATAAACATTAGCCAGTAGATGATATCATGTGTTCAAGAAAGGCATATACAAATACGAAAATGGAGAGGTCACCGTCTCTTGTTTGCTGAGTACCAATAGGCTGCTGTGAATCACTTTAATTCTAAGGTCCACACTACGAAGTAGGACTAAAGAACAAGAGGTTTTTAGAGTAGATAGGCCTACTGACGTAGTTCAGTAAATGGCAACTGTGGGATTTTTACCCAGATCCGTTGAGCAGAAGGCTCACAGTCAACCTTCTATAACATGTGGTCACATATCAGACGATTTCTGCTCATGTTCATATGAGACAAAGCCAACCTAATTGGAACAGGTACATGTTGGGCAGGCTATTGGAGTGTTTTAGTTACAGATAAAGTTCAGGACAAACTGGGCTGTTTGTATTGAGCCCGAAAAGAGAGGATGGGTCTTGAGCAGGCTTTTAAGGCAGACAGACGTTTGTTTGGTGGGTGGAAGGCGTTCTGGGAACAGAAGGAGAGAACGGCCTGAGCCCCATCCTGGAGCAGAGTAAGTCAGGGTAAACACACCGCGCGGCAAGGGAACATGTCTGGCTGGGGTCCGTGATCCACAAGAAGGCATGGCGGGGTGCAGGCAAGATTAAGAATCTGAGGAGGTAACCGGGGAGAGATCTGAAGCCTGTGATGGAATCTCACCTGGAAGATAAGGTAGTAGGGAAAAGAAAAAGGGAAGGAGAAGCAACTAATAGTTATAAAGCACTCTATAAAGTGGTTTTATATCTGTTCTGTATGATTCTGTGGAATCTGTTAAAGGGAATCTTAGGTAATTCTGATAAATATTCAAGAGTATGGATGCTCTGCATGAGGTACCTGAGGGGCGCTGCCAGAGTTCCGCAGGTAGGTCGTTCAGGCAGTAAGTCGCTGGCCCTGGGCCAAGTTTGTGGCCATGACAATGGAGGTAAAGCCACAGAAGTCAGCAGGAGATAGGATGATCCAGTGAATTTGGGGATGGATATAAGAGGAGAATAAAATCTATTCAAGTAATATACATTTAATTAAGAAAGTAGCAGAACCACAATAAACAAATACCTGGGAATTTTTTTCCTGGGGAAGAGGCTAAACTTTGTTTTTATTAAATTCAATCTCTCTTTGATGGTAAAATGTCTGTTAGATTCTTAGTTCTAGAACTAAAGATGATGAATGAGAGAAGAGATAGAGGTATTGGGGAGTGTGTGTGTGTGTGTGTGTGTGTAATCCAAATAGAGAAGGACATTGTAACTAAGGAGATGAACTCCACAAGGTGCTAACCTAGAGGAGTAGGAGACCAGGCTAGAATGGCCTGGAAGGATGCTCAGACGAACACAGAGGATGAAGGACAGTCAGGAGGGTGAGCATATACCAGGTGGGGCTGGTGTCTTGTGGTGCAAGTTCCTGCTTTACGTGACAAGTTAGTCACATGGTCTCTGTCCCTCTTCAAATTCTCCCTGACCAAGACGTCTCTTCAAATTCTATATTTTCCTATTTTTATATAAAATTTGGTCTTTACATGCTTGTGTATGTAATACGTATTATGCATATATGTTCAGGTGTTCCCATCTGAGAAAGGTCAAGTGCTTCTTGTACCACAGATAGGAAAACAAGGTACCCAGTCACCAAATGATGGGTACAAAAATTTACAAACACAAATAAAATGTAACCCGTCTAAGGGCCGTTGGTAAGATAGACAAACGCTTAAAGACGGAGCTCTGTGATTTTAGACTACATTGTGACGTTAGTTCCCTTTATAACCACGTGGAAATGGCTGCATTGGTTTCTAAACCCAAGTGTCATTAAAAAAAAACCCGCAATGTGTCAAAGGAGCTTGTTGCTTCCCTAGCCAAAAAGTGAGCTGGGTGTGCTGGGGGCACACGTTGGTACCTGGCGCTTGTAAGGGCCTGTCTGCGGAAGCACCGCCAGCTGGAACAGTGTTTCAGAGACCGAGCTTTCGAGTCATGATTCAGGTTTTTCACTTCCCAGCTCCTCCATCGTACCTGGACTCTGTCTCCTCCCTGTAGTCCGGAGGCCATTCTTTATTCCTTTCGCCTAGTGGTGCATGTGGCGCCTGCCCAGTTCTTTTATTCCTTAGAGCCATCTCCTGGGACATAGAGTCGTGCTTGGTTTTCATTCACAGCAATTGACTGAAACACAGGCAGTAGAAGAAAATGGACCAGCGGTTCCTGATTACGATCCAACGATCACTGTCAGTCACCCTTCATCAAGAAGTTGAGCTCTCTGACGGAACTTTCCCCCTCAGCCCTGCGTCACTAGAGAGTGGAAATGGCCAATTACAGTAACATGAGCTATAGCTCTGTTTTGTTTCAGCAGTTCGGTTTTGGCTGTGGAAAGTGAGGGTTCCTTTCCCCCCAGTAAATGTACCAGCACCACATGTGGTATCCCAGATTTACTGGTATACCACTAAGAACAACACTGAGTTTTCCATTTTGAAGTATTTTCCAGGAATAGGTAAAAAGCGAGGAAGTAGCGTATTCTGTGTGGTAGTTATCAAGGACATGCTTAGTGCATTGTTAAGATAGTCATCTTTTTGTTCCTTGTGTATTCTTGGTGGTTTGATAGTTTAGCGTGTTATGCCTCTTTTAGGGCAGATCTATTTACTTGTGTAGATTCACTGAGTATGATTGTCCCTGAACTTTGGGGAATGGATGTCCTATAGACCATGTGGGAGACATCTATTTCTTTATCTCTCTCCTGTTCTTGCTCGGAATCCAACATTCCCTTGGCTTTGGGAGAAGAATATGTAGCCTTGTAATGAGCCTCCATGTGACAGCGGAAATCACATCCCAGAGACAACAGAGAATGGTTAGGGATCCACTGCTGTCTAACCTGGTAAATGCAGGGATTGTACCTGTCCCTGTGGAATGTATTTGGAGGGATGTCTGTTTTTTTGTCTTTGTTTATTAATCTTTATGTTTTTCCTACCTTGTAAACTGGCAGTGAGTTTCCAGGTAAACCAGCCCTGTCCAGATATTGTGACTTCATTTTTGTGGAGAGATGGCAGATGTAGTTGTTTTTTGTATGGTGTGATTGACTCCAAGACTCCCTGACCGTCTTGGAAAACATTTTCCTATTAGAAATCCGTTTATTTGCTTGTGCAGGTTTTGGGTTTTGAGAATTCATCATCTTTGTAGAAAATAAAGAAGCTATTGTCTAATAGTATAATCTACTAGTTCTTACATTTTTGGCCTCAAGACCCCTTTTTACATTCTTAAAAATTATGAAGGATCCCCCCCGAATTTTTTGTTGATGAAGGTTATAGGTTGATCAAGGTTTTTTAAATTAAGTTTTTAACTTTAATATCAGTATAGTTAATATGGCTTGTTATAATAGTTTCGGATGTACAGTGTGGTGATACAACAATTCTGTACATTGCTCTGTGCTCATCACAGTAGATGTACTCTTAATCCCCACTCCCTGTTTCACCCATCCCTCTACCTACCTCCTCTCTGGTAATCATCAGTGTGTTCTCTATAGTTAAGTCTGTTTCTTGGTTTCTCTCTTTTTTCCTTTGCTTTTTGTTTTGTTTCTTAAATTCCACATTATGAGTGAAATCATATGATATTTGTCACTCTCTGAATTTTGCTTAGCATAATATGCTTTAGTTCTCTGTGTTGTTGCAGATGGCAAGATTTCATTCTTTTTTATGGCTGAATAATAATCCATTACACACACACACACACACCCCTTAATCTTCTTGATCCATCCATTTATGGATGGATACCTGGGCTGCTTCCACAAGTTGGCAATTGTAAATAATGTTGTGATAAACATAGAGGGGTGTGTATCCCTTTGAATTAGTGTCTGAGTATTTTTTGGGTAAATACTCAGGAGTGCAATTGCTGCGTCATAGGGTAGCTCTATTTCCAACATTTTGAGGAACTTCCGTACCATTTTCCACCACGGCTGCACCAGTTTGCATTCCCAACAACAGTGTACAAGGGTTCCTTTTTCTCCACATCCTTGCCAACACTTGTTGTTTCTTGTGTTCTTGATTTTCACTATTAGTTCTGACAGGTGTGAGATGATACCTTCTTATGGATTTGCCTTTCCCTGATGATGAGTGATGTTGAGCATCTTCTCATGTGTCTGTTGGCCATCTGGATGTCTTCTTTGAAGGAATGTCTGTTCACGTCGTCTGCCCGTTTTTAATTGGATTATGTGTTTTTTGGCTGTTGAGTTCTATCAGTGCTTTATATATTTTGAATACCAAGTCTTTATCAGATATGCCCTTTCATCAAGCATATTCTTAAGTGAAACTGGCTTTTTTTTTTTTTTTTTTTTTGAGACTCTGATGAATACAGTGATTACTGGAATACTTGTTGCCACTGCCCTGAGTCATGCCAAGGCAGCGGTGGTTTTCTTCACCTGCTATTGCTTTTGTACTACCAGTGCAAATGTCTATTCTGTGAAAACCACAAGAAGTACCTTACTGTCATTTTAAAAATAGTTTTGACCTCAAAGACTCTGTGAAAGGGCCTCAGAGACCCTTGGTGTTCAAGAACCATATTTTAAGAACTGCTTCCCAAATACACTGTTGGCTGTCTTTTTGGGCCAGGTGGAAATGGTTCCAGGTCGCTGAGAGTAAGATTTTCCTGATGAAGACCCAGGGCTAGGGTAGAGCACAGAAGAAAGTGAAGATATGGAATGAGAGGAGGACTGAGCAGTGGAAAAACCTCAGGCATTTGCCTGTTTGTGGACTGAGGTCTTTGATCTAGCCAACGAAGAGTCCTTGTCAGGGGCTCTGAATTCCTAGCACATCTTTGCTGGATTTAAATTGACTTGTGATTCAGGCATGGAGAGAGAGTGGGTTGACATCTGTCTCCTGAGCAGGAGACATCTGTCTCCCAAGATCTGTGGTGAAAATGCCACAGGATTTAAACAACTCCCATTGTGTGTTGCTACAACTGAGCGAACGTATGATGGCCAGTGGAGGTGTGTCACTGTGTCCCCTCCCTTGCCTGGCTTGATTAAACTGGAAATGCTCGAGGGATGAACCTGTGAGGAGAAGTGAATGAAATATAGTGTTAGGCCTGCTGCTTTTGAGGGGTCTGATGGGTAAGTCATCCCAGAGGTGACCGAAGGCCTTGGCTCCTCACTTATTTTCCTCAGAAAGTCCTCTTGAACTGCAATGTATTTTGGTCTTCCTGCTATAGGAACAGAAGTCTTGAAAGAATCCATCTGAGTTCTTACTGATGACCAAGAGATGTGTCTTGCATTGAAGCCAGAAAGAGTCAAGTCAGACATTGGGAATATTTCTGAAAGATGTCATTTATGAAGAATTATATTGTGGAGCCTTACTCTTGCGAATTTAGTGAAGGTCATCTTTTTTTTAGGGGAGTGATTAAAAATGCATTTCTCATTTAAGGTGTGGTGTTTCAACGAGTTATTCTTTGGGGATTTTGCCAGCCCTTTGCTTCTGTGTCAGGATTCTTTATTCAGTACAGCAAAATACATACATGAAAAGTAGAAGAGTTGTCTGGCTGTTCTGTGTGGCTGGTGCCAAAACATCTGGAAATTTGGAAACATCTGGAAAAGCGACTGAGGTTTTCACAAGGGTGATTAGCATGATGTGGATGAAACCTCTGGGTCATAATCAGATTCTTTACCAAGTTAGCATCGATAGAAGTATTTTACTGATTTATGAGGAAGGGTTGAATAGATTGTAGAAAACATCCAGTTGTTTAGCTGTTGGTTGTTTCAGTGCAGCGAAAGATATAAGGCCGTTGAGTTTCAGAATGTTTCAATTCAGCGAACATTTCTGCCCTTAAAGCCCAGGAGACGTGAGAGCCGACGGTGGGTCCGAGTGGTCCACTTCTGTCCCAGCGGCGATTGGGTGTCAGTGGGTGAAGCGTCTGCTTACTGTAGGAGAACGAGTGCACAGACCCTGCAAGCACATGATGCCCCAGCAGAGTGTTTTGGGGTTTTTTTGGTCAGGCCGTCATGGCGTCAGATAATCCTCAGGCTGCTGGTGCTCCCAGTGGAAGGTAAAAAAAACCACTTTTCACCTAGAACTAACGATGAAATAACTGTTTACTTCATGCGGCCCTGAGAAAGAAAACGGAACTTTTGTTCCTGGGCAGCCCCCCGAGAAGGGCCGTCTAATCAGTCATAATAGACTGTGCCTCTAAAAAACGGTGCCTTCCTGCAGGGAGCCCTGCGGATCACAGGGGCCCATTGTGAGAAGAGAAAAAGAAAGTATTGAAGCAGGCACCCGGCAAGAGGGCAAGGAGGAAACACTTAAGCAAGGGGCCTTTAATTTTTATATAACTAACCCAGAAGCATATTTTATGGCCACCTCATAAGAGTCAGGCCTCAGTCTGGCTGCAGACTTTGTGTGGTGCCCTGGGAGCCGTTGCTGGGGAAGCCAAAGACAGTCATTGACCTTGAAGGGGGACGGAGAGGTGGCTGAAGGCCATCTGTTGTTCATTTCAACATCTGGCCAGCAAGAAGACTTTATTACAGGCTTTTGTAAAACCATCTTTTCTCCACCAGGAGCCTTGAGGGAAATCATCCCCTCACCCCTGCTCACCCTCAGAGACACTGGAAACCACGGCCTCTGTTTCATCCAGGGCCCCAGATGTAGCCACATGGTTCGGGACACTGTTCAGAAATGTCTTTGACAGATGTTGGAGAATGGAGTGGAGTTGTTTTTTGGCAGGAGTTGTGCACTTGCTTCGGTTCTCCTTGAAGTGGAGATGTCTCGCGCTTGTCCTGGGTGTGCCTGTTTTCATCTGGGCCGAGCAGGACGGATGGGCTTTCTAAGCACCGGGGAGTCAGCCGCCGGGAGATGGCGCTTGGGCCCCCGCATGCGGGTCACCGGGCTTGCTGTAGCTGAGTGCATCTCTCCAGTTTGGTTTGTGTCCGGCTTCCAGGCTGGTCAGTTTGGGAATATCTGGGTATATTGCCATGCCTACGTTAGACTTTTAGAACTTCGAGATAGCAGGTGAGGGGTTTTGTTTTTTCCTACCCCAAACTTTTATTAGCCATGAAAACCTTCAGTGAAACTTTTTTTCAATGAAATCTTACCAGGCAACTGAGTAAAAACAGAGTTGGGCAAATGAGGACAGAAGTCCCAAGATCCTTTCTTATTTGTGTTTTTCCTTTCCCTGCCAAGCTCCCCACCTTAGGAGCTCCCAAGTTTTCCTCTGTGACGCTCATGGCTTCCTAACAGAGCCTTGAAAACTAGCAGTATAACCTAAGGCTCTCAAACTCATGGATGTGAAAAATTGAAGTCCAGGGATCCCAGAGACAACAATGTCATCCAGGCTCACCGCAGGGTAGTGGCAGGGCCGTGACCTATGTGGCAGGTTTTCTGGTCCCGTTTGGTCCTGTTTCTGCCCTCATATCCTCTCCCCCCCATCAGTGTTAGCACTTCAAGGCGCAAAGAGGCGTGGACGACAGGCAGGACCTCAGGGATGGGTGGGTGTTGAGTAACTGAAGTCTGTGGTCCAGGATCCCAGCCTGAGGCCTTTTGCCTCAGACGGTGTCAGTCGGGGCCAGTGCGTTGATTCACACGACACCGATTTATCAGTGAAGATGCCTCTGAAGTTTCCTTTCCAGAGCGTATATACTTTTATTTTCTGGCAGCCCTGGCTGTTAGTAGTGGAGGCCTAATTCCTGTCCGAATATCCCTATGCCCAAATCTTCCTCGCAGTCTACCCTGCTTGGCCTTTCTGTGGCTGCTTTTTCTTTCTTTTTTTTTTTTTTTTAATTTTTATTAACATATAATGTATTATTTGCCCC
>JAQQSY010000966.1:0-14718 GCA_028646535.1 Procyon lotor | reverse complement strand
TTTTTAAAAAAGGAAGAAATGCCTCTCCCTGGATAAGATCCTCCCATGCCTTTCCATCTAACTCCCCATAAATGGCAGTCATCACGAGGGCCTACAAAGCCCTACACAGCCATCCCTGTGACCTCTCTGACCTCCTATCCTATCACCCTTCCCCTTGTTCACTCCACTCCTGCCACAGGGCTTCTCGGTTGTTTCTTAAATGCCAAGCGTGATCCTAACTCAGGGACTTGGCTCTTGCTGTTTTCTCTGCCTGGGCGGCCCTTTCCTGACAGATGCTCATGGCCGGCTCCCTCACCTCCTTCAGGGGTGGACTCAAAGATCACCTATAGCCCTTGCACGCTTCCCTCCCTCACTATGCCTCCCTCCCCATTTCAGAACTCTTTATCACCCCATCTTTTTTTTTTCCTAAAGATTTTTTATTTATCTGAGAGAGAGAGAGAGAGAGCAAGCACAAGCAGTGGGGAGGAGCAGAGGGAGAGGGAGAAGCCAGCTCCCTGCTGAGTGAGGAGCCCGACGCGGGGCTCCATCCCAGGACCCTGGGATCATGACCCGAGCCAGAGGCAGACGCCTAACCATCTGAGCCACCCAGGCGCCACAAATGTTCTCTTTTCAAAGGGCACTCACATGTATTATCTCGGTTTTACCTCGCAGCAGCCCTGGGAGATAAGAAAGGCACATCATACTTCTCTATTTTACAGTGAAGGAAATTGAGGGCCAGGGAGGTTAAATAAGTTGTCTCAGGGCCCGCGGCGCCCCACCCTCTGGACTCTGAGCCCCAGATTCTTTGCACCAGCCCACACCGACTCTACCCGAGGGCACCCGCTGGCTGGAAGCAATGCTAATAACACTCCTATAAAGACCTCGTCTTGATTCTATCACTGGAGCAAAAGCAATAAAGAACACCAAGAGGCAATATCCAGGGCAGGTAGATTCATACACTCCGTGGTGAGAAGTGCCGGGGGCTTATCAGATGGGTAGTGATGACTCTGTTAGGCTCTTTGCGAGGAGGGCTTGGGGACTGAACTGAATGCTGGCTTCTGCACAGGGCAGAGGAGCTCCACCCCCAGCAGGAGAGAGGAGCCTCACCAGCGGCGGGGGGCCGTGAGAGAGTACCGGGAGGCCAGAGAGCCAGGTTTAAGGCCCAGTTCTGCTACAGGCCAGTGTGTGACCTTGGGGCCAGTACTTGACCCCAGGCTGCACTTCCTCAATAGAAAAACATCCATTTTCAAGATTTCACACGGCCCAGCGGTCCGCAGATCTAAGACAGAGGCCCTAAAATGGTGATCCGCAGACCAAATCTGGGCCACAGATGTATTCTCTTTGGCCTAAATAGTGTTGAATTTTTTTTTTTTTCTTTTTGATCTGGTGACCAACACATTTACAACGCCGAAGGTTTTACATAAATGTTTGGAATCTCGGGCTCTCCAGAAAAATCAGAAGATCTAGCCACATTTCAAATTTGGAAGACTTCGCATAAAATTTGATTTCCAATTCTAAAAAAAGATCCGGACATATGGGGTTATTTTTCTCTTTATGTTTATTATTTACAATATGGTGTGTTAGGTTGGATAAGCACCATGGGGAAACATAAAAGAGATGGGGGGAGTGGTTCTCAGGTGGTGGGGGTAGGCGGATCCGCAAGGCCTACAGTTTACAGAGGGTGGTCTGAGAAGGCCTTGCTGACAAGGTGACCTCATCCCCACAGGACCACAGGGGGCTGGAGCCCCGGAGTGGCTGCTCCCTTCGATGGAGCACAGTCATTCCTTTTCAGGTTTTAGATGCAAGTCACTAGCCACTAAATTCATTTCCCGAGCAGTAGGTAGTAATTGGCAGCTTGAAAAAACACTGCTCGAGACGACTGGTTCCCAAATCTGGCCCCACATCAGAATCCCTTGCAGTCCTTTTAAAATACATATTCTTAAGCTCTGTTCTAAACCCAAGGAATCAGAATTCCTTGGGGATGAGGCCCAGGAAAGTTTAGGAGTGCTAATATCCTCCACATTCCAAGTGGAGAGTCCAAAGACACTGACTTGGGTTAACGTGCAATGCAACAGTTTTATGTTTACTATGCGATCTCACAAAGGGCAACAAAAGGGTTTCGAAAGCAAAAATGAATACCAAAGTCTGGGACAAGGACAAGGACGGGCACCTGGGTGGCTCAGCTGGTTGAGAGTCCAACCCTTAATTTCAGCTCAGGTCATGATCTCAGGGTCGTGAGATCGAGCCCCCCTGTGGGGCTCCACACTCAGCGGGGAGTCTGCTTGTGATTCTCTCCCTCTGCCCCTCCCATCCCTCTCAAGTAAATAAAATCCTCAACAAGAAAGTCTGGGAGAAGAAGAACAAAGTGTGTTTACAAGGCTCTCACTGACCAAGAGCAACTGAACACCCCAATAAACCCAGATACATTTTCTGTCTAATGGGGTCAACGTAATTAGCCTGATACCTGAGGTGACGCCTTCACTTGCCCTTTATCTCAGGCCAGGCCCATTACACGGTATGAAAACTCACTCTAATTAGAGAACAAACCAACTCTATCGACCCAAGCATAGCAGAGGACAGACGGGGAGAGAAGAGAAATGGATCCTACTCCATTCTCTTGCTGGTCATTTCTTTTTGTCTAGGCTGGGACCTGAGATTATTTCTTTGGACATCTGTGTCTCCAAATGGAAGAGAGTGTTCTCTGTTGTATTTCAAAGATTTTTTTTTCCCCCATGACTTACTGTAAGAAATGCATTTGCCATGCATACAGTATACATTACTGAATTATATATGTAAGTATACAGCCAACATTTCATGAAGCGATACTTATTTACCCTTACTGTATGCAATGCACACTGTTTTTTTCCTATTCCATTCCTTTTCTGTTTTTTGAATGCAGGTCACTACCCACTAAATTGATTTTCCAAGCAGTAGGTAATAATCGGCAACTTGAAAAAACACTGCTCGAGACGACTGGTTCCCAAATCTGGCCCCACATCAGAATCCCTTGGAGTCCTTGTTAAATACATATTCTTGGGCTCCATCCCAAACCCACGGAATCAGAATTCCTTGGGGATGAGGCTCGGAAATATATATATTTTACCAAGAACTAGCCATGCCCTGGCACTAAGGAATTCCGATTCTCCTCAACGCCCAGAAGCAAGTAACATCACTAATAATAATTATCAAAAGTCTACTTCATGCTAGCGCTACTGGCAACAGAGCTTTCCACTTCTTATTTGGCTTATTAGCTTCACAACCACCCTGCTTTAGCAATGAGAAAACAGGCTCAGAGTGGTCCACTAAGCTGTTGCAAGACGTACTGGCAAAGAAGATTAAGGAAGGAGTGAGGCTGTGATTTCCTGAGGGTGAGGAGTCTGTTCCTATCCTTCCTGACTCTTCCCACCCTCTCTCCTCTGTAATTCCTGGCACCTTGGACCTCTGTAGGAGTCTTCTTTACCAGTTCAAATTCCAAATCATACACCAAGATGGTCCAACCACCAGAGGCAAAGAGCAGACAAAAACCAACAATACTTTGCATTCATATGGAATTTTAACTGTTTCCAAAGTGTCCTTTTTTCCCATGCTTACACCTCCTGGCTATCCTGTGAGGCAGGAGAGGTGGATGAAAACCCAGAGACCCAAAGAGGGGAAGTGACAGACCCGGGGTCTCACAGCAGAGTCAAGCCAGGCTGCAGCGCTCTGACTCCCGCGGGCAGGATCTACCGCCTCACTTACTTAAGTTGGCTTTCTCCAGGGCTCCCAGCTCCACTCCGTTTCAAGTCTACCTCCCTTTAAAAGGCAGGAGAGGATGAGAGGGCTGGCTTTCTGCCTCCCTCCCTACAGGATCACCATCCAGTTCTGAAAGGAGCACGTTCTGGATACACACAGCCTGAGGGGCAAGTTGCCCCAAACCTCCTCCACTGGCACTGTGTTGAGGACTGGCTGCATTTCTATTTTTGCCATGCAATTTGTAAAAAGCTCTGCACTGTGCTTCAAAGAAAAATAATGGATTCCCTGATGAAAGAAAAAGGCCCTATCCCTCCCACGGAGGTTACATGTCACCAGCCACTAGCGAAGCTGTGTTTGAAAGTCTCTGCCCAGCAAAATGTTGAGTGCCCACAGAAAACCTAGGTGGTGGATTGGACCAATCTTGGCCATGACAGAAAGGGGCTGGAGGGATGAATGACCCTCATTTAGCCTCCTCAGCTGAGGCCCTCCCTCTGTTGAGAACAACCCCTCTGTTTCTGCCACAGAGAGGGGTGTTGTTTGCAATGTGTATATGTTTATGTGACAAATGACTGGCTATTTATCAAACACTGTATCGATTCTAACATTTTTCTTCACCCTTTCCCCCTTGACAATGCAGGTCATTCTGTCTCTCCCCTTAACAGCTCCTGAGGCAAATCTACACCACACACACACACACACACACACACACACACACACACACGGTAGTGGATTGGTGAAAATAAAAGCAAGACATCCTACTTGTGGCCTCAGTCGCTCGGTGCAGAAAGTAAACACATTGAACAAAATGCTCTGTTAGGTCCTTTCTTTGGTTCTAGGATTCTGATATGATAATGTAGGGAAAGCCCCAAGTACAGCCCGCAAATTTGTGCTTCAGGCTCTGAGCCCGAAGGGGCAAACTAACTCCACATTGTGTTTTTAAAGTCATCTTTTGTTAAGGGGAGTCCAAAATGCGGGTTAAAGGGAAAAAAAAAATCCACTCCCATTATGCCCGTGAGCTAGCTGACATAGTAAGGACAAGAATTACTCTGCCTTTTGTCTCTTCTGCTTTAGTTTTCATTTACTGCTTCTGTGGTCTGGGCTTTGGCTTGCCTTGTCAGTTGCTTCCCCCGCCCCAGAGTCAATTTCTCTGCCGGCGTGAAGGAGGCACCGCAGTCTAGCCCTGTAGCCGTGGAGGTTTCGGCCCCACGGAGCTTCAAGCTAATGCCATTCTCACCTCGCTGGAAGCGCTCTGCCATATGTCAGAAAAATGGGAAGAGGTGTTAAATTTGCTTTGCGACTGCAACTCCTTTCTAGTTCCGTGAGGCTGGCTGAGGATTTGATGGTTTTGTAGGTTTCAGTATCAAGAAAGTACAAAATATCTCAGCTTTTTAATTCATATTGTCAATCACCGAAGTGGCTCCCGCCCCCATGGGGCCCGCTAAACTAGATCCGCTCTTGCTGCTGCTGGCCAACCCGGAAGGCGCCCCTCTCCCACCTGCTTTCCCAGGGCTGGGTTCAAGACTAGGAGACCGTGCAGAGGAAAACGCTCCCCGGGCATTGCCAAAAAAGAAACCAGGAGGAAATGAGTATTCTCACTCTTCCACAGTATGGCAGAGAGAGTCTCATCAAACTGCCTGAGTTTAAATCCAAGTTACTGACTCTGCTGGGTCTCAGTTTTCTCATCATCGAGCGGGAATAGTACAAGGCTATACCTCATAAGGTTCCTGGGGAGATTAATCGAATAAAATGCTGAGAGCAGTGACCACCCCAGGCTAATATCTCAATAACTGCTGGCCAGGCTCACTACCATTCCTCCTTGCCAAACCAGTCTTGCAATTTTCTGATGGGTAACAGTCTGCGTTTTCTGGCCATCTCAATTCACCTGAGGCTCTCAGAAAGCACTCTCTAGACATGGGGCTGAGCTGAGGTTCATCTTAGAGCCCTTCAGGTGGGTCGAACTTGCCCATTGCCCTGTTCGTCTATTTATTCAGTCAGCAAATATTTACTGACTGCCTATTACACGGCAGGAACTGTGCTAAGTGATGAAAATACAATAGTGAACAAGACAAAGTCCCTGCTTAATAGAGTTAATTCTCTAGCAGGGGATGGGGGTTCCGGATAGAAAAAAAAAAATACAGTGAAAGAGACAGAAATGAGCTTGGGTGCTCCAGGGACAGAAGGTCAGTGTGGCTGGGGTTGGGAGGGGGGAATGAAAGAGGGTGGTATGGACATGAGGCTGCTGAGGAAGGTGGGGGCAAGATCGTTCGAGATTTGTGGGCCAGGTAAGGAGTTTTGTCTTCCTCCTAAGAACATTGGGAAATAAATGAAAGGCTTCCAGCAAAGGATCAATACACTCGAATGTTTGTTAAGGTTCTTGCTTACCGTTATATGGAGTTGAGGTTGGGGGGGGGGTGGGGAAGGGCTGCCATTATCTGATATAGTATCTTTGTATGCGTTGCAGAAAGATGCCCCTTCCTTGAGTTAAAAACTTGCATTCTCCAGAGTCTCTACAAGACCCTGTGCACCAATACAGGTTTTTGTAGGAGCAGGCTCTCTTCCTCTGCTCTCAGACTTGGAGCCAAGAAGAGCTGAATGTGTGCACCCATCTGCACACTGTCTTATGTAAGTTGGTATGTGTCTGTGATAAAAATGGCACATCCATAGCTATGGTGCCCTTGTGTAGTATACAACCTGAACATCCATACATGGCAGCCCTGGCAGCAAAAAGTCACCTCAAGGAGATCAACTACCTTGATCTCCTTGGTAACCTACCAAGTTACCTTGGTCCAGGACAGAGATGATGGTAGCTCACACCAAGTAGCAGCTGAGGAGTTGGCGAGAAGTCGGCAAAATCAGGATATATTTTGAAGGTGGATCCACAGGATTTGCTTATGGCTAGGAGGTGACCTGTGAGCAAATGGGGGGAACTCAGGATGATGACTAGAGGCCTGACTGAAGCAAGCAGGTGAGTGGTATTGCCATTAACTAGGTGGAACTGTCGGAGAAGAGGAACGCCGTAAGGGAAAAATCACAAGTCCTTCGGGCAGTTTGCATCAACTCCAGCTGTCCCCCTAAGTGCCAGATCTATCAGTCTCTGTATCTTTAAGCTCCTTCCCACTGAGGATCTCAAAGCACAAGAGCCCTCTGGAAAATCAGTAATCCCTGATACTTATATTTGCCTCAGGAGGTTGTTTCTTTCTCTGTCTCCTTTGACCTGAGATGAAATAATGTTTCAACTTGTTCCTACCGGTTTTTTAAGATTCCTCATTTATTTACAGGATTCTCATACTCTCATTGAATCTCAGTCTCAATCTCTCTCTCTCTCTCTCTCTCTCTCTCTCACACACACACACACACACACACACACACATTTCCAAATGTCCCTTTCTGAGACTGCTTTTTATCAAAACCCCAGAACTTTCCTCTTTAGGGAACATGCTTTCATTCAAACCCAGGGCTTCTCCATCTACCGGGCACCCCAGAGCCCTGCCATGTGACCAAAGCCTCTCCCCAGTGCAGGAAAAAGGTCCTTGGAGCGTGGAGCAAAGCCAAGTGGGTGCAGAAAATGAGCCAAACACTGAGAAATTAAAGTAAGAAATGCTGCCTGGGGGCGGTGGGGAATAGGAATGAATCAGGAAATCTTAAGGTCATTGTGATCTTGTTGATTGCATTTACATCTAGCGTCAGAAGACAACAGATTGATTAATGCCCCAGGGGCAGCGAGGAAGGTGGGAATTAAGCTAAAAGTGTAGCACTAGGGGCTGCATCTTCTGTAGGGGGAATAAACACCAGCACGTGAAATCAAGTCTCCTCATTTCCTGGGCTGGCACATTCCCATAGAACCCCCTGGGTATATATCAGGCCGAGGCACCCCATACCTTTTATAAGCTGTTGCCCTGCACACCATGCCCACTCCTCACACTCGATCGCCCTCCCCCAAATGTCCCTTTCTTGGGCTGGCCCAGGGGAGGCTAAGGAGGAAAGAACCACCCCATATCCCTATGGGGCCTGCCCTTGCTCCAACAATCCCAACTCTCTCACTTCTTGCGCCTTCCTCTTATGTCTGCCTATGTCGGCAGAAGCGGAAAGAAGTCCTCCCTTTCCAGGGATAGGTGGTGGGCCTGCCCTCCGTCGGCAAAAGACACCATGTCACGTCAGCCTTGCCTCATTCCGGCCAGCAAAACGTGGTAATCCTTACTGTGTGGGGCCTAATCCAGCCGAGCACATGAAAGGAAAGAGCAATCAATAACAATCATAGCCCTAATTTCTTCGGCTCCAACTGTGTGCTCAGCAATGGGCTAAGCGCTTTATACCGCTCTTCTCGTCCAATCCTTGAAGCGAAGCAGGTATGGGGGGCAAACTGAGGTCCGGGGGCACCTGAGTGGCTCAGTGGGTTAAAGCCTCTGCCTTCGGCTCAGGTTATGATCTCAGGGTCCTGGGATCAGGCCCCACATCGGGCTCTCTGCTCAGCGGGGATCCTGCCTCCCCCTCTCTCTCTGCCTGCTCTCTGCCTACTTGTGATCTCTCTCTCTGTCAAATAAGTAAATAAAATTAAACAAAGAAACAAACAAACAACTGAGGTCCGGAGACATCCAGGGACCTGTTTAAGGTCACACAACTAGAAAAGAGCAAGATCAGCGTTTTACACCCAGACGTGTCTGATTGCAGAGCAAATGCTCCTCACCACCCGCAGGTGCTCCAAGTATCTCCAAAACCATTGTGATGACGCCCCAGTGTCTGGCTCCAGCCTTGACCTCTCTCGCCAGCTTCAGTCCTCAGCCAACTGCTCTCCATTGATGGTGTCAGGTTTGAATCCGCGATGGAAAAGAGGAGCCAGGCGAGTAGAATCGAGGCAAGGTTTAATGGAAGCGGTCTCGAGCGAGGTTCCGCAGCTCGCAAGGGAGTGAGGCCGGGAAGTCGCGCCCAGGGAGGGTGCAAGCGGGTTTTCATGGGCATGAGGGAAGGTGCTTATACATGGCTTTATATGGTATAGGATTAGCTGTTTTCCCCGAGATGACGTGGAAAAAGTCCTGCCAGTTTCCCTGAGGTAAGCTGGCGGAGGGGATTGGGAAGGTCCCGGGGCAGAGAAGACAAGATGGAGGACCAACCACCATTTTGTTGTCTCTCCTCTAGGGTCTCCTGACCCGCCGACCCAACATATAGTTCCTCTTTCTACTCATTGGCCCTCTTCACTCAAACTTAACACACCTAAAACTTATTTTTATTCCCTCCCAACCAGCTCTCCCTCAAGATTTGCCTCTTTCTGTCCATATTATCTCAATTTTCAGGCTCCTAACTTTAGAACCATCCCCAACTCTTCTCTCTGACCACATCTATCCAGTGAGGCACCAAACTGTGGTGATATTTCTCTCTTTTCTTCCATTTCAAATGTTTCTTTTGGCTCACTTTACACACACACACACACGCACACACACAAATTTACTATCTCACAAGTTCCTGTGGCTCAGAAGTCCAGGCACAGTAAGCCTGAATCAGGGACCCACCAGGCTGACATCAACGTGTCAGCCAGGGTTGATTCTCATGTGAAGCTGTTAATATAAAACATACAAATATAGGACAAAGAATGTCCATATGGGCTTCACTCACATTTTCCAAATGTTAACAATTTATATTTGCTTCATCCTTCTCTTTCTGTTCCTAGTTATATATACACATGCTATTAGTTTTTTTCTGAATCATTTGAAGGTAAGCTGTAAACATTGTGCCCTTTTATCCCTAACTAATACAGTGTATATTTCCTAAAAAAACAAAAACAAAAAGAAAAAACAAGGGCATTCTCTTACATAAGCGATAGTACAGTTATCAAGACCAGGAAGTTAATATTGATATAACATTACTATCTAATCAAAAACTTCCTTCGAATTTTACCAGTATCCCAATAACATCCTTTAGAATGACAACAACAGATTTATCTGGTATAGGACTCAAACATAGATTAATCCTTGAGTTTAGTTATCATGCCTCTTTAGTCTCTCTCTCTCTCTCTCTCTCTTTTTTAAGATTTTATTTATTGACAGAGAGAGAGAGAGAACACAAGCAGGAGGAGTGGCAGGCAGCGGGAGAAGGAGAAGCAGACTCCCCTGCTGGGGATCCAGACATGGGGCTCGATCCCAGGACCCTGGGATCATGACCTGGGCCAAAGGTAGATGCTTAACCGACTGATCCACGCAGGTGTCCCTCTTTAGTCTCTTTTAATTGGAAACAGTTCCTCAGTCTTTCTTGTCCTTCGTGTCCTTGATGTTTTTGAGGAATACACTGACTTCTGACTTTATTCGCTTTACCTCATAGCAGACAGACAAGCAAACTATTCCATGACTTCTTAGCTACAGAATCATAGAATATGGAAGGAACCTAAAAATGAACGACTCTACCGGGTCCCACACTGTTTCCAAGCACTCCTCAAAATGTTGGCCATATCATTTACTCAACATTTTTCTTTAAATTAGTTTACTTTTTTAAACTTAATGACTGTGGTAGGCAAAATTCTGACTATGACCCCCAATGATCCTGGCTTTTGTATACTCCCCTCCCCTCTGAGTGTGGGAGGAAATCAACAATATGAGGAGAAATCACTCCAATGATTATATTACATCATATGGCAAAGGGGAGATTATCTGGGTGGGCCTAATCTTTTTCTTTAAAGATTTATTTATTTTAGAGAGAGAATGCACATGCCAGCCACACATGTGAATGAAGGAGCTGGGAAAAGGGCAGAGGGAGAAAATCTTCAAGCAGACTCCCTGCTGAGCATGGAACGTGTCAGCAGGTTTGATCCCACAATCCCAAGACCCCTGAGATCATGACCTTAGCCAAAACCAAGAGTGGAAGGCCTAACCGCCTGAGCCACCCAGGAACACCTGGGTGGGCCTAATCTAATCACATGAATCCTTTAACAACAGTTTTCTCTGGCTAGTAAGCAGAAGAGGAAGTTAGAGATATTTGAAGCATGAGAATCTGATGTGCCCACTGACTCTGAAGATGGAGGGGCCACAAAACAAGGAACGTCGTGGGTGGCCTACCGGAGCAGAGAGTGACCGCTGGCTGTCAACCACCAAGGAAATGGGGACTTCAGAATATACCCCCGAAAAGGTGATTTCTGCCAAAAACTTGAGTGAGCTTGGAAGTAAACTCATCCTCACAACCTCCAGATAAGAGCCCGGCCCAGGGGACACCTTAAACAGAAAACCCTATTAAGAATTTCTGACCTACGGAACAGAATGGAAATGAAAATTCAACAGGCAACACTGAAAATCAACTTAGCACAGGCTACATGAGAAAAATGATATGATTATACCAACTGATGCAGGAAAGCACTTGACAATATCCAGCACCCTTTCATTAAAAAAAAAAAAACTCTCAGAAAATTAGGAATAGTGGGGAACTTACTCAAGTTGACAATATCTACAAAAACAAAAAATAAACAAATAAGACTCCCGCAACTAGCAGATTGGACCAAGGAATATCTAAAAAGGATTATATACCATGATGAATTAAGAGTTATTCCAGGAGCACAGAATTGGCTTAACAGCCAAAAATCAATTAATGTAATATACTACTTCAAAAGAGTAAGATACAGGGGCGCCTGGGTGGCTCAGTCGTTAAGCGTCTGCCTTCGGCTCAGGTCATGATCCCGGAGTTCTGGGATCGAGCCCCACATCGGGCTCCTTGCTCTGCAGGTAGCCTGCTTCTCCCGTTACCATTCCCTCTGCTTGTGTTCCCTCTCTCACTGTGTTTCTCACTGTCAAATAAATAAAATCTTAAAAAAAAAAAAAGAGTAAGATACAAAGAGTCATGTTCATCTCAATAGACACAGAAAAAAGCATTTGACAATGACACCCCCTCATCAAAATACTCAACAAACTATAAATACAAAGGAACTTCCTCAACCTAGTAAAGAACATCTATTAATAACCAAAAGCTAACGTCATACTTAACAGTAAAAGACTAAAAGCTTTTCCCCTAAGATCAGGAGCAAGATAAAGATGTCCACCTTTGCCATTTCTACTCAACATCATACTGTAGATCCTAGTAAAGGCAATCAGGCAAGAAATTATTTTAAAAGGCTCCCAACTGGAAAAGAAGTAAAACTATATGAGATCACAGATGACATGACCTATCTAGATAATTCTAAGAAATCCACCAAAAAACTCAATTACAACTAATGAACAAGCTGTGCAAGGTTGTAAAACATAAGATAAATATATAAAATATCAATCTTATTTCCACACAGTGGCAATAAGCAAACCAAAAATAAAATCAAGAAATTAATTCCATTTGTAATAGCACCAAAAAGAATAAAGTATTTAGTATTCAATTTAACAAAAGAAATACAAAACTTATGGTCTGAAAAATACAAAACATTGTTGAAAGAAATTAAAAGACATAAGTTAATGGAACAAATAAATGGGACCTAACCCTAAATAAATGAAAAGACATCCCATGTTCATGGATTGGAAGCCTTGATATTATGAACTCGGCAATGATCCAAAAATTGATCTATCGATACAACACAAACTTATCAAAATCCCAATTGCCTCTTTTATAAAAATTAACATGATAATCCTAAAATTCATAAGGAAATGCAAGGTTCCTCCAAAGAGCCAAAACAACTTTGGAAAAGAACAACAAATTTAGAAGACAAATACTTCCCAATTTCAAACCTTACTACAAAGCTATAATAATCAAGATAAGTATAGCACTGCCATAAATATATACATATAGACAAATGAAACAGAATCAAGAGAACAGAAATAAACCCTCACATTTACGGTTAACTGATTTTTGAATCAAGAAATTTCAAGATTTCAAGATTTCAAGAAAATCAAGAAATTTCAATGGGGAAAGTTTAGTCTTTTCAAAAATGGTGCTGAGACAACTGTATACCTACATGCAAAAGAATGAAGTCCAGACTCCTACCTCACACCATATAAAATATTAACTCAAATGGATCAAAGACATAAACGTAAAACTAAAACTATGAAACTTAAAAGAAACTTAGAAACTAAGTAAAACTTAGAAACTAAGTTTCTAAGAAACTAAGAAACTTAAAACTCATAAGTGTGAATCTTAGTGACCTTGGATAAGGCAATGGTTTCTTAGCTATGACACTAAAAACTCAAGCAACAAAAGAAAAAAAAACAGATAAACGAGACATCACTAAAATTAAAAACTTTAGTACTTCAGAGGACACTACCAAGAAAGTGAGAAGGCAATCCACCATATGGAAGAAAACAGTTGCAATTCATATACTCACATATCTGATAAGAGACTTGAATCTATAATATATAAAGAACACTTACCCAATAATAAAAAGACAACTATGACTATGACAGTGAATAAGTGGAAACAACCTAAATGTTTGTTTCATTTAGGGGCACAGCATAAACAAAACATGGCATCTGCGTAATGGCATATAATTTAGCAATAAAAGGAAACAGAAGTGCAGAAACATGCGACAACAATGGATGAACCTTGAAAACATTATGCTAAGTGAAAGAAACCAGTGTCAAAGACCATATGTCATGTTATTCCATTTATATGAAATGTCCAGAACAGGCAAATCTAATGACAGAATGTAAACATGGGGTTGCCTAAGGCTGGGAGAGATAGGAGGTCGGGCAGTGACAGCTAGGGGGTGTATAATTTCTTTTGGGGTATTGAAAATGTTCTAAAATTGATTGTGGGGCACCTGGGTGGCTCAGTTAGTTAAGCTTCGGACTTTGGCTCAGGTCATGATCTCAGGGTCCTGGGATGGAGCCCCGCATTGTTCCCCGCTCAGCAGGGAGTCTGCTTATCCCTCTCCCTGTCTTTCTGCCTCTCCCCCAGCTTATGCTCTCTCTGTCTCTCTCTCTCTCTCAAATAAATAAATAAAATCTTTAAAATTGATTGTAGTAAGGAATGCAAAATTCTGTGAATATACTAAAAGTCACTGAATTGTAGAGTCTAAGTGGGTGAATTGTATGGCATGTGAATTTTATCTCAATAAAGCTGATAAAAAGATAAAGCATACAGCTAACATCATACTTAATGATGAAAGACTAAATGTTTCTCCCTTAAGATTGGGAACAAGGCAAGGATTTCTAGTCTCATTGCTGCTATTCAACAGAGAACTACCCAGTGCAATAAGACAAGAAAGGAAAAATAAAAGGCTTACAGATGAGCAAAGAAAAAAAACTGTCTCTATTTCTGATTACATGATCATTTACATAGAAAATATCAAAGAACTGGGATGTCTGGGTGGCTCAGTCGTTTAAGCATCTGCCTTTGGCTCAGGTTATGATCTCAGGGTCATTGGATGGAGCCCCGAATTGGGCTTCCTGCTCAACAAGGAGCCTGCTTCTCTCTCTCCCTCTGCCACTCCCCCTGCTTGTACTCTCTCACTCACTCTCTTTCAAATAAATAAAATCTTTTTAAAAAAGAGAAAATACAAAGAACCTATAAAAAATTCTCTTTGATCTAATAATGGTCTTTAGAAAGATCGCTGGATACAATATTACTACCCAAAAAAAAAATTGTATTTCTATATACTAGCAATGAATATGTGAAAACTGAAATTAAGACCACAATATATTTATAATCACTCAATAAAAGAAAAAACCGAAGTACTAGGGGCACCTGGGTGGCTCGGTCAGTTGAACATCCTACTCTTGGTTTCGGCTTGGGTCATGGTCTTGGGGTCATCAGATTGAGCCCTGTGTTGGGCTCCACCTTTAGAGTCTCTCTTTCCTTCCCCCTCTTCTTCTCCCCCCAACTGGTCCGTGCTCTCTCTCTAAAAAAAATCAAGGTGCCTGGGTGGCTCAGTCGTTAAGCGTCTGCCTTTGGCTCACATCATGATCCCAGGGTCCTGAGATGGAGTGCCACCGGCTCCCTGCTCAGCGTGAAGCCTGCTTTTCCCTTCTCCCTTCCCCTGCTTGTGTTCCCTCTCTCGCTGTCTCTCCCTCTGTCAAATAAATAAATAAAATCTTTTTTAAATAAAAATAAATAAAT
>JAQQSY010000965.1:0-14718 GCA_028646535.1 Procyon lotor | reverse complement strand
GAGGAAGAATTGCAGATTTTAATCTGAAAATATTGTACTAGTATTTCAATTGACTGTAATTTTCTACTTTCATTAAAATTTGAATCAGATATTAATTCTAGTATCTAGTTAGATATTAATTCTAGCATTAGGTGTTAAGGACAAAGCATTTGGAAATGTACAGGATTTTGCTTTTGAAAAGTGTCAGGATTTTATTGTGGCCCAAACCTAGCATGAGAATATTTTTCCATATAAGGTAAATATATTCCCTTCTGTTGCTCTAAGGCTATTTCATATAGGAAACTCAGGCCCTCTAGCATTTGTCTGCTTTATAGAATTTACTATATTTTTCCAGTATTCAACTTATAGTCAGTTTCCTTCCTTCTTCCCCACCCCCTCCCCATAATTCAACCTGCAGAGATGTGTAACGGGCCTGTGGAATGTTATCCTTCAGCAAAGGCAGCAATTGTAGACAGGTCTGTATCCCTGTTGCTTTGATCTTCCTAAGCTAAAAGAATGCAAATGTCTCCTATTGGGGATCACTTGGGAAAGATCTTAAATCATGGGTATTTCATTCTCTTTGCATGAGGAATGATTATTTACAGAAACTAGGAAGGTGTGGCGAACACTTAAAATCCCTGGGCCCATGTATGTTTATCATAAGAAGGTTGCAGGATCTGAGCACCCATATCGATTTATGTCCATAGATAACGGTAATGAATATAGATCACTTTAAAGCTTCCAAAATATGTTCCAGATACATCATTTCATATATATCCACACCCCCTCCTTTAAGGAACAAAACTATAGTTGCAAAATTTTCCTCCAAATTGACAAATACCCTCATCATCACTGTTCTAAAAGCAGTTGCTGGATAATTTAATAAAAATTTTCCAAGAGATAGCACCAAACCTATTCCGCTGACACTATTATTTTACCTATTATATAAGACAAAAGGTGGAAGAGAGCAAGAGAGTGGGTTTATTTTGAGGGAATACCATTGTGACTGACATTCCACACATCCATTATCATCATCCATGGGGTAAAGGAAGAGGACATTTCCTTAATGTCCTTAAGCTTAAGTCAAGTGACAAGGGGAAATTCAGGGGGAAAAACTCACCTCTTAGAACTCAATTTGACCCCTGGACTTCAGGAGACACTGGGAATGTTACTGCTTACTACACAAGAATAAAGTGAGCTATGCTTTTGTATAATGGCAAGGAGAAAGCATAGATTTCCTAAACACTAGATGTAAGAAGACACTGGGCTTATGCTACTGTACAAGGGATCTTGACCAGGATAATCTTTGAGAGGAAATCCTATTTGAACAAGAAGGAGAGAAAATCTGATATCCAATTGGCCTGTTTCAAAGAAGAGTAGTTGAAAGTCCCCAGAAAGGATCTCTGAGGAAGCTTCAGTAACATCCTACGGGAGGACAAGTCCACTTTGAATAACCACCAAGTCCAGAGAGCATCAGTGCCATATTGTCGTTGTACCATATGCATAAGCCTGTGTTCACTACTCTAATATCTCCTTACCCAGGCCTTACCGAGCAGTGCAGGCAGCAGAGAGGGAAGAGAAGGGAAGGACAGGGAAAATAAATCATTGGACTCTCTCCTTTCACTACAGGCTCCTCAAACTATAAGCCTGAGTTAGGAAGGAAAGAAAGGTTGAGCAGGTACATTGTTTCAACCTGAGTTGAATCCTTTTTTATGCTACATCATAGATATTAATTAGTGACCATGTAAGGGTTAGGAGTGGTATGTTCTGCTGAAAATTTTATTTAGTAAGACAGAGAAAAATAATAAAATTGGTTTCTTCTATGAACTAGTGAATCCAGGATATTTTATTTTGATTTTAAAGAAAGAATACTTTTACATCCAGATGTTCAGAGAAACTCACATGAACTCACCTTCTATGGTATAATATATATATATTTTATATATATTTATTATTTATATTATATTATATAAATGAATACATAAACAATATACATTATTTTATTATTATATATATTACATATATATATTGGCCTTACAAATATATATATATATTATATATATATATTTATATATTGGCCTTACAAACATGGAGGGGTAGCCACAACCTTTTTTTTTAAATCACAATTTTTTAAAATCATATTTGTATGGTCTTATCAATCTGTTTCAAATCAACTGATCTATGCCAAATATGCCAGATACAAGTGTTAGCTCATTCCAGGTATGTTGCAACCTAATTATCCCAAAAGTCAAATACATCCAGAGAAAAGGATACTTAATAAGATATGGGGCTTTTCTGTGAAATCCAACTTCCAGTATGTTCAAAAAATAAATGATACTGAAACTCTGAGGGATTTAAATTGTTTAAATTAAATATATGTAATATATTTTAAAATTAAAATTTTGTTGAAAATACAATAAAGGGAAACAGACACAGAATAAACTCAGTAAAAAGTCATTTTACATATTATCAAGCTATGAACACATTTAATAGAAAAAAGTACTGATTAAAACTGAAATATTTAACCTTACTAATTTGTTACAGCTTTTTTTTCAGAGTCAAAAACTCCAACCGTGGATCGCACTTCTTTTTTTTTGTTTTTTTCTCGTGGTTTGCATTTCTAAGGTGTCAAGTACTGGATAGTCCTTGTTATTTAAGAAAAGAAAAAAAGTAACATAAATGGACAGATGAGGCATATAGAAAGACAAACAGTACAGAGTTTTGTATTTTAGTATTATTATTTGGTTTAAATTTGAATTTGCATTCCATACTCTTTTTAAGTCTGTTAGTCCCTTAAGAGCAACATATTTTCCTATTTTAGGGTTATCAATCAAAAATATTTACTAAGAAAATATCGTAGGCCTGGCTCAATATTCAGGCTGTAATTCTTTCACTATTTGAAATAAAGTTTAACCACAAAGTTTGTGTGGAGTTAAAAAGTGACCAAATATTTAAAATGACTCAAACAATATGCTTTGTTTAGTTCAGGTCTGTTAAATATCAAGAGTAGGGATGCCAGCCTTGCATAAGGTCAGCACTTAAATCGGTCAGCTATATCGTACACATAAATAGCAAACAGATAAAGATGACATTTTTAACTAAATGGTCTTGAGAAATTGACGCCGGAGTCCTCTGGAAACAAATCCATAAACACAGCCACACACATCAACACAACACCTCTCCGTCTCTCTCTTTCTGTCTCGCCATCTGTCTCTAGCTCTCTTTCCTCTCTCGTGTGCTTGCGTGCATGCAAGTCATTTGTCAGGAAAAAAAATGTCTTCAACTAATAATACACACAAATATTTGGGGAAAATAAACATGGCCGAGAGTCTGTTTTAGTGGTAGCAAAAAATGCCTATATTACTCGGGTCTTCTTAAATAAGATACTTGGGTGAGAAACAAAGACTATGCTGGAAAAGGAGTATAATTTTCACCAACCCTCTCAAAGCAAGGGACAAAACAACCACTGTGGGATTCCAGATCCATCGGCAGCCTCTCTTAGAGTTCACTCATCGCGAAACCCTGGATTTAACTAGCGCTAGGTCTCTCCTACTTCAAAGACGACAGGAAAACCCACCTCTTCAACAAAAGTCTCCTTTGAGCCTTCGTGGAGTGTTTTTCTTCTCACTGTTCATCATGGAGGTTCATTCCCGAGTTCACTGATAACAGTGATCTTGAACTGCAAGACTCTGCAAACCTAATCACTTATTGGTTGACCTCTCATTTAAAATTAATACAGTTATTGTGATTCAAGTTATGGCCTAGGTGTTGATTTTTACAAAAACCTATGTTTCAGGAGGTGTAACCATTTAATTTGGTTCATATTGTGTCTAAAAGAGTACCTTGTGCAATAGAAAAGAAAAAAATAGTATTTGTAAGTCATTGCTGGGTTTCAAGGACTTCTGATCTGTCTGCATGACATACATCTTAAGAATCTGTAGTCTGTGTATTCTAAATAGAGAGCCATAAAATATTCATAATCACTTTTCTTGGAGATGTCTTGGTGTCAGGAATATAATATTTGTCTATTAATGCTTAGTTTTCTCCTGGTTCATTTCCCTTTGTGTATTCTCAGGAAATTAATTGAACACTTTCTTTTTGCATTTACACATAATATAGATGACTGATGATTCATCATATGACAGGCACTGTACTAATCTTTACCACATGAAACAGATGCTACATTTTACACTGTTGTACAGATGTAGAAACTAGAATGTACAGTGGGTAGATTGCCCAAGGTTTCACTGAAAGAAAGCTGAAAAGTCAGAATTCTCACTCAGCTACCTGTTCTCTTAACAGTAACTTATTCTCACTGGCAACAAACTCATCCTTGTTTATTATCTCTTTTCTGACCTCTTGAACTGGAAATCCTTTGCTGCATCCTGACACATAGACTGTGTCATCTATTAGAAACATATCAGGTTCCATGTAACATTGTCAGTCCTCCAAGTGGACTAAGGGCTTGTGATGAGCAAATCCCAAATCTGGTATCATCAAGGATCTAAACCTAATGACATCCCTATGACTAAATTCTTTGTAGTTGCTTTGTTTTATAGGGTTTAGAAGGATCAAAACAGGTGTATATAAAGAGTTTTAAAAATGTAACACTGAGGGGCGCCTGGGTGGCTCAGTGGGTTAAAGCCTCTCTGCCTTTGGCTCAGGTCATGATCTCAGAGTCCTGGGATTGAGCCCCATGTCGGGCTCTTTCTCTGCCTGTCTCTTTGTCTACTTGTGATCTCTATCAAATAAATAAATTAAAATCTGTAAAAAAAATTGTAAAAAAAACACAGAAAAATAGTCACAACTTTTAATGTCATTACTTCACCTTTTGTACTTTTGTATGCACAGAGTATTTGTTGTCATGTGGAGTTTGAGGAAAATTGAAAAGGTTTATTAATTTTTATCTGTTAATGATTACACAAACCTATCAAAAATAAGTAGAGATCACAGGCAAATAGGAAGATTTCCTAAGCCCTAGCCAGCACAGATTGCTGAACACATGCAGATTCTTTTGACTTGATATGTAGAATAAGACAGAGAAATAATTATTAAGAAAGGAATTTTTTTTTAACTTTGAAAGTAATTGACCTCTGTATTACTCTTCCTTTGATGTTAAGAACAACTATGGGGATGAAACTAGAGGGTATTGTGTGCTAAGTGAAATAAGTCAATCAGAGGAAAACAATTATCATATGATCTCTTTGACATGAAGAATTTGAGAGGCAGGGTGGGGGGATGGGGGAGGGAAATGAAACAGGATAGGATCAGGAAGGAGACAAACCATAAGAGACTCCTAAACTCAGGAAACAAACTGAGAGTGGCTTGGGGGTGGAGGGGGATTAGGATAGGGTGGCTGGGTGATGGACATTGGGGAGGGTATGTGCTGTGATAAGTGCTGTGAAATGTGTAAGCCTGATGATTCACAGACATGTACCCTGGGGCAAATAATGCATTATATGTTAATAAAAAAAAAATAGAAAAAAAAAAAAAGGAATAAGGACTCCAGACCAAGATGTGTTTTCACCTCTTTCACATTATCCTCAAAATTTCCAATTTCAACCACTAGATGTCATGCAGAGACCACAAAGTAGAATACCTTGGCCCTTTTTCACATCACTCCATACCAATTTTGTAAGCCTCAATATTTAAGGTGGTTTGGGAGAATTTTAAGCACCAGGCATTAAGAGCTGCAGGTCAGTACAATTTTATTTCACAGGATGCATGCATCGACTTTGTTTCAAAAACATATAGGATGAAAAGGGCAACCTAATCCATTACAAAGCCTTATTTCAGGACTCTTGAATAATTAATGCAAGAGGTTCAAGAGAAAGATTCTACAGTCTCTCTAGAGCAGTGATCACGTTCTTCACCCTGATAGGGGAGACCTGGAATTCAGACAACTGGAAAGACAAAGTCATATAATAGGAAAAGAAAATCAAAGGATTTGGACTCAAAAAGCTTTTGGATTAGACACTAGTTTGGCTATGTGCTAATTGAATAAATCTGGTGTAATGCTTATCTTCTGAGAGTATGTGTTTTCTGGTCTGTACAATGAAAATAATACTTAACCAGCCGTGATTGGGAGGATTCAATTAAATACTGTATATCTATCATTTGGAAGAGTTGTTGGCATAATGTAATAAATAAATTTCATCAGTAGTTTAATTTAGTGTCATCTTCAAAATGAAAACTTGATGTAAAAATATAATAGAATCATAAAGCTTGTATAAGAAACATACACTTTAGAAGAGGAGAGGCAAGGACGGTTCACATATTAAAGTCATCAGTGAATTTAATCTTAGAGGATGGTAGGAGTTCCTTGGGAAGAGGAGAGAGATTCTATTCTATGGGAAAGGTATAGGCTTTCCTTGAGAAAGAGAAGCAAGCATGATTCTTTTGACAAATAGCGAGAGGTTTATTTTTTTATTTATTTTATTTTATTTTTTCAGTGTTCCAAGATTCATTGTTTATGCACCACACCCAGGGCTCCAGGCAATATGTATCCTCCTTAATACCCACCAGGAGGCTAGCCCATCCCCCATCCCCTCCCTTCCAAAACCCTCAGTTTGTTTCTCAGAGTCCATAGTCTCTCATGCTTTATCTCCTCCCCTGACTTACCCCAATTCACTTTTCCTTTCCTTCTCCTAATGTCCTCTGTGTTATTCCCTATGCTCCACAAGTACATGAAACCATATTATAATTGACTTTCTCTGCTTGACTTATTTCACTCAGCATAATCTCCTCCAGTCCCGTCCATGTTGATACAAAAATAAAAATGAACTTTTGGCACTTCATTAAGATAAAAAGCTTCTGCACAGCAAAGGAAACAGTCAACAAAACAAAGAGGTAACCCACAGAATGGGAGAAGATATTCGCAAATGATGTTACAAAGGGCTGATATCCAAGATCTATAAAGAACTCCTCAAACTCAACACCCAAAAAAGAGATAATCACGTCAAGAAAAATGGGCAGAAGACATGAACAAACACTTCCCCTGAGAAGACATACAAATGGTTAACACACACATGAAAAAAATGTTCATCCTCATTAGCTATCAAGGAAATTGAGATACTTAACCTTACACCAGTTAAAATGGCCAAAATCCACAGGACAGTAAACAACAAATGTTGGCAAGGATGTGGAGAAAGGGGAACCCTCTTATAATGTTGGTGGGAATGCAAGTGGTGCAGCCACTTTGGAAAACAGTGTGGGGATTCCTTAAAAAATTAAAATAGAGCTACCCTATGACCCTGTAATTGCACTAGTGGGTATTTACCCCAAAGATACAGATATAGGGAAAAGAAGGGCCATATGTACCCCAGTGTTTATAGCAGCAATGGCCACAACCGCCAAACTGTGGAATGAGTCAAGATGCGCTTCAACAGATGAATGGATAAAGAAGATATGGTCCATATATACAATGGGATATTACAGGAGAGTTTGTTATGCTTGCAATGGAAGTTGATCGTGGCCAAGTAGTATATGGGTGATTATGAGAATAGGATTTCTTCATTAGGATGAAAATTATAAAGATTCATACAGGCCATTTTGAGGAACTTGGACTTTTTTAATATTCATGTGATTTTTAAAAACTTAAAGTTGGATGAGTCGCAGAATTAGATGCATGCTTAATAAAGATGTCCCTGTTGTCAGTATATAAGTTATGATGGAAGGGTCTGAATTTAACTGGTTATAACAATGGATTGGTGTCTAAAGTAAGACAGTGTCAGTGTGATAAAGAGATGGAGTAGATTCAAAAGAATCACACAGAGCAAAGGTTCTAGGAAACAGAGAAAAGAATTTGATACAGAATTCAATGTTTTTCCTTGAAGAGTAAGAGAAATATTAACTCAGATGATGAAAAAAAGGAGACTCTACCAGTTTCAGGGTGAACAGGATTTGACATCTTAATCTGTTAGGTTATTGTCATTACATATCTGGATCTCAGAGAAGAGTTATTGATTTGGGAGTTAGCAACTTGTAAACGAGTCTGAAGCCACAGAATGAGATTAGGTTGTTTAAAAAAAGCATTTGATTGAAAATAACGTCTGGCTTTAGGCACAGGAACATTTTAGAAATTAATAAGTGAAAGAGGAGAAAGAGTCTGCAAAAAAAACTGAGTATATAAGCAAAAAAAATAATTTCAAGATCATTTTTTGATTATTTAGAATTGGATAATCCTGTATTAGTGGGAAAGGAGAGTAAAGAAGACGGGAAAAAGGGGAAATTGACCATAACATTACTCTGGGAGGTCAAAGGAGAGGAGATCCAGCCCAGACAGGGCTGATGGGCAAGATAAAGGGTCTCTCCCAACATATAATTAAAAATATGGATAATAATAAACCAAAATAAATGTATGGAAGGCCAAAAAATTTGTGGAAGAAAGAAAAAATCCCACCCACCCCACCCCTCAAACCAGTTTTGAATTTTTATAAAATAGAAAATTTCAAAAAGAAATCATTGCCTTTATTACTGAGAACTTTACCAGACATAAAAACCTCTCTATAGCACATAATATGTGTAAGACATATATATGTAAAACATATATACATATATAAATATATAACATGATATATATATAACTTTTTTAAAAAGCTTTTATTTATTTATTAGAGAGAGAGAGAGAGATCACAAGTAGGCAGAGAGAGAGAGAGAGAGAGAGAGAGACAGGCTCCCTGCCAAGCAGAGAGCCTGATATGGGGCTCGATCCCAGGACCCTGAGATCATGACCTGAGCCGAGGGCAGAGGCTTTAATCCACTGAACCACTGTATATAACTTTTTTGAAAAATAAAATAATAGTTTCTACTGTTCATATGTTCTTTACTTACATCAATAAATCCTGCAGTTAAGTTATAAAAGAGGGGATGGTTTTTCTTAATATAACACTCTGAAGATATAGTTTATTTTTAAAAACTTGGTTAACAACAACAACAAAACTGGGTTAACTTTTTCTATAAAAAATATTTAAAGTAATTTTTATGTTAAAATAATTTTGAATTCTCCATACTTAAAAATGATATTGAGATTACTATTGTAGGGAACTAAATTGAAATGCTAAATATGACATTGAAATAACACATTCTTCTAATTAGTGCATTAAAACATGAAACATTTAGAAACTTTATATTTTAATGCATTTAATATGAAGATTTTGCTATCTGTGACATACCATGTAGGGTAGGATAAGGAATTATTTCAGAATGAAAGAGAAAAATATGAAGAAAATTAGTAGTTTAGCAATAAAGAGGAATTTTAGGGTAGGCAAATTACTTTTTAAGCCTTCAAACTTTCTTAGTTTTCTAGACTCTTTCCAAATCATAAACACATTTGATGGTTTTTATAACTCATTGAAGTAACTGAACTGTTTGATAGGATTGTTTACAATGCCCACATTGACCACATATTTCTTAGCAATCTTTTATGTTCCCAAAGGTGTATGTTTGCACATTAAATTCCTGTTAGTAAAGATTTTTGTGACCACTTCTAAAACAGAGGAAAGGAAGGCAGAGAAAACTGATTTTATTTCTACTCAGAGCTTGATTTCAAATATGCACACCCCAACTACGTAATCCTGTACACAAGGATCTCATTGTTTATTTTCATAGTTGCTGCTTTATTTAAAATTTTGTCTCTAAAGTTTATATTTGGCAAGGCCAATAATGAAAATAGGCTGGTTTATATTTTTCTTATTCCAAGGTGTGCATGTGTATATATGTGTGTGTTTTAATTTCTTTTGGCTTATCCAGATGAAGGTATCGGTCTCAGAGACATGGCAACCCATGTGGGAGTGTTTATATACAGTGGGGTGGGGAATATCAACTATGTCCAAATTCTAATTTAGAGTACTTTCACCTTGGTAATGTTAAAACTGTATGACTCTTTTCAATTTCTCTACTCCCCCTTCTTCTCCTACACTCTTGCTCAGAAAACCATTTAAGTTCAACTCAGGTGCATTTCTTAATAAAGTCCTTCAATTTCAAATTTTTGAAAGTCATTGGAAATAGAACCCATGTTCTTATAAATTTCCACAATAAAACATTTACTTTTATAAGCTGTATGTATCTACATGGTGATGTTATTGTCAGGAAAAGAGAGAGAGAGAGAGAGAGAGAGAGAGAGAATTTGGTAACTATGGCAACAGAGATGTTTCAAAAGAAATATGAACTCTTTTTCCTTGAAGAAATGAGAAATTTTCCTTGACTGGTACTTAGGGATCCAAGTCTAGAGAAGGAACAGAATTTTTTTTAAGTTTCACTATTTTAGTCTTTTTTTTTTTTAATTGTTCCCCAGTCACATCTGACCAAATAAAAGCTTTAATTTGTGGCTGCAAAAGTAAAATGCTGTTAAAATTTGCCAACATCTAGTCCACATGAGGCAAACAATCATGGTTGATTCCCATTTATCTAAAATTTAAGCAATGGTAATGCCCCAAAATAGAATTTCTTTTTTTTCTTTTTCTTTTTCCTCTAAAAGATACATGAAAAGTGAATATCCTTATTACAGAGATTTATTCCAGAAAGTCACTTCAAGTGTAAATCATTCCATAATGATTCAGCTTAACTTCTAAACCAATAGTTTAAAAAAAACAACTATTTTTACTACAAAGATTCTGAGATATTCTACGACTAGGAATTATCTAAATCAGACTTAACTTTTGTTTGTTATAATTTCGTGGTCGAGTGTGCCTTATTCACATATGAAGTCTTTGAAAAGGATGATAGTAAGTGTGGTCTCCTTTCAGCCATCGCCCTGTGAGAGATCTCATTGGGGGCTCAGGGAGGGAGGTGGACGCACTTGAAGTTTGTGACATCAGGATGACGCCAGTTGCAAGGGAGAACTTAAATAGGACGAAAGAAGAAAACTGAAAGAAAACGGAGTTAGAGACAGGACAAAAATATTCCACCAATATATAATAAGGCTTCAGATCTTAGTATGTGTCCATGTGAATAAGATCCAGAGTTAGTGAACACATCCAAGTACAGTCTGGCATCAATGAAGACAGAGGTGAGATGAGGAAAGTAGATGCTGGTGCCGATAATTGGACAGGAATCCTATGATGTTTTTAAAGGTCTGATCTTTTGAACATCTAACAGAATGCATAAAACATTAAATTCATAAGATAGTTTCATTCACATAAAACACCTATTTTCTACTCATTGTAGACAAACTAAATTTTAACGTATGTAAGTGTAAATCATTGAAAACACACATGTACATGCACAGAGATGAACTGCCTTCTAGGTATAGCTTCTGCTTGCAAGAAAGTAAGAACCTTTTGTCTTCATGACTCTTCTCCAACTGAATTAAAGCTGATGAAATTCGATACTATTTGCTATCATGATCCGCTTTTGCATAATATTGTTATGCAAAAAAAGCAAAAACATTGAATGTAAATGTAGTGTTTCATTCTCTCCAATAAGTTGAAGACTGAGTTTTTTTTTTTTTTAAGATTTTATTTATTTATTTGAAAAGAGAGAGCATGTGTGCACAAGCAGGGTTGGGGGGCAGAGGGAGAGGGAGAAACAGACTCCCTGCTAAGTGGAGAGCCCAACACCGGGCTTGATACCAGGACCCTGAGATCATGACCTGAGCCAAAGGCAGATGCTTAACCAACTGAGCCACTCAGGAGCCCCAAGACTGTATCTTAATGTGTATATTTTCTTTCTCTGATCTTCTTTGTAAGACAGTTTACTTTTCCTTCATCTGCGGGGGATGGATAGATGAATAGATAGATGGCTAGATAGATAAAAGATAAATAGACATAGGACTCCGATATTGCAATAGAAACTCCTGAACAAGGTTAGGCTGCTCCATGTAGTGTTTTACTTGGAAATGGTTAATTGCCAATTTTATTTTTCAAAAGAGAGCAAAGCCATCATAAACACATACATTTATGTATATACTGTGTGTGTATATATATGTAGATAATATATTTATATGTTTACACATATATATATACTGATTAGAATTGTTTTAGAATTGTTAATAAATGTTTCATTTTTTCCCCTTTCTTGTTCTTTTTGTGTCTTCTAATCAAGTCCCTATCAATCTTCGAGTCATCTTGGCGTGAGGTGTACCAAGGAAGCATCTATCCATTTTTTAAATCTTTGCCTTAAGTCTTGTCTCTTCTTACAAGAAAGTAAAGATAAAAGTTTGTTTCATGCCTTTTCTCCAACTAAATTAAAGATGATGAAACTCTATACTATTTGATATCATGCTAGTTTTTACATAACTTTCTGGTCTCAGAAAATAACGAATAATGAAGTACAAGGGTGGTATATCATTCCCTTCAATAAGTGTAACATTGTGTTTTAATGTATATCTTATTTTCTTTCAAGTTTTATTTATAAGGTGATGAGTAGAATCATATGACATTGTCTTTTTCAATCTGACTTATCTCACTTAGCACAATCTTCTCTAGGTTTATCCATGTTGTCATAAATGGCACGATTTCATCTTTTTTATGGATGTGTAACATTCCACTGTAAAAATCTATAGCATATCTTCCTTATCCATCAGTCCATCAATGTACACTTAGGTTGCTTCCACATCTTGACTATTGTAAATAATGCTGCAATAAACATAGGGGTGTATATAGTTTTTTTCAAATTAGTGCTTTCATTTTCTTCAGGTAAATACCCGATAATAGCATTATTGGATCATATGATATTTTTTTTTTTTGGATCATATGGTATTTTTTTAAAATTTTTTTAGTGAACCTCCATACTGTTTTCCATAGTTCCTGCACAAATTAATATTCCCACTAACAGAGTATGAAGGTTCCTTTTTCCCACATCTTGTCAACACTTTTTTATTTCTTTTCTTTTTGACTTTAGCCATGCTAAGAGGTGTATGGTGATATCTAATTTTGGTTTTGATCTGCATTTCATTAATGATTCATGATGTTGAGCAACTTTTCATGTGTCTGCTGCCATCTGTATTTCTTCTATGAGAAAATATCTATTCAGGTCCTCTGCCTAGTTTTTAATTTGATTGTTTGGTGGGAGGAGTTTTGGTGTTGAGTTTGTTGTTGTTGTTGTTGTTGTTTTTTAAAGATTTTATTTATTTGACAGAGAGAAACACAGTGAGAGAGGGAACACAAGCAAAGGGAATGGTAGCAGGAGAAGCAGACTTCCTGCCGAGCAGAGAGGCCGATGCGGGGCTCCATCCCAGAACCCTGGGATCATGACCTGGGCCGAAGGCAGACGCTTAATGACTGAGCCACCCAGGCACCCCTGTTGTTGTTTTTAATACCAACAATATCAGAACAGTTCTCATTGCCTTGTAGCCTATTCTATACTTTGATGTCTCATTATGCCCATCTTAGAAAAAAAGAAATTAAAGAAAAATAGTTTGTATGAATTTCTCACCACACAGCTTATAACTGACAGAGCTAGAATTTTAGAATCCCAACTGTCTGATTGAAGAGCTAATGCTCTTCCATACTAAACTCTCACTGACACGGAAGGAAGTTTGTTCTCATATATTTAATTGTAGGTATGTAATTAATGGGTAAAATTAGATCAAAGTAAACATGACTGAATTTGGTTATAATTTGCCCCTAGAAATTTAATTCAATTCAACTACTATATTCATTTAAATCACATTTTTTAACCTTCTAATGAAATATAAAATCAATAAGATATGAATTATCTTCTCCACTTGAGGGTTGCATGAATAGGAGAAATAATTGATTGGCATTAAGCTTGATAATCTATTCAAGAAATAAAGCACACCATAATATTAAGTATTAGGGTAAGTGACCATTTGATCAACTTCAATATCTGAATAAAAACGTATTAAGAACTTGAAGATAGTTGTTTTCCTTAGATTGAAGGTATAAAAGTAATGGATGCTTCTCTTAAAGCAAATACAGTAATTCCTTTACTGTATGTATATTTCATTCAGGAAAAAGGAATAATTTTTAAAGAAACTTTCTTTTTGGCTTAGTTTTAAAGTTATAGAAAAATTGTGAAGATAATACAGAGAATTTGCATTTATACCACATCCAATTTCTTCTGTTATTAACCACTTACATCACAGGGTACATTTATTATAATAGAAGACCCTTGTCAAGACATTATTATTAACTAAAACCCATAACTTATTGAAATTTCTTCATTTTTTTCCAACTGATTTCCTTTTTCTTTCACAGATCCCATTCAGGATATGACATTACATTTACTTGTCATGTTTCCTTGGTTTCACCTTGGCTATGAGGTTCCTCAGACTTTCCTTGCTTTTGATGACCTTGAAAGTTTTGAAGACTACTTGTCCCACATTTTTGTAAGATCCTCTTCTATTGAAATTTATCTGATGTTATTATCATTGTTTGACTGGCTATGGATTTTTGCAAGGAACACATAGGAGTGTCATTTTCAGTACATCACATCAAGAAGACCATCAACATGACTTTTCACTATAGATATTGACACTTAACACCTGGCTGAGGTCATGTTTTTCAGGTTTCTGTACTACAAGTCATGCTGTAGTACAGAATGTACTCTTCTGTAGTACAGTATGGGAAGTACCTCTTCCCATACTGTTCTTTAGGGAAGGAAGTAATTATGTGTAGCCCACACTTAAGGAGTGGGGAGTTATAGTACAAGATGTTGAAGGAACATTTGGAATTCTTGAAATGGGAGAATTCTTCCCACTAATTTATTTATTCAATTATTTCTTTGTATCAATATGGTCTTATGGGTATTTATTTGAAATTTTGTTTTCTAATCCAA